>JAXGGA010001420.1:0-117500 GCA_038373865.1 Uloborus plumipes
CGAAACAATATAAACATATAAAAAGAACAAACATGGGTAATGTGCTGCCTTATCTTTTTCGTTTGTTCTTTTTATATGTTTATATTGTTTCGTAAATTTTCAAATGTTTCTCTAAAGTTTCTTAAAATTTCAATTTGTTCATTTGTTGTTTTTTCCAATCTACACATTTTGCGCCACTTAAAGGACTAATTTATTAAACTTTCATATATTATTTGCTATTAATATTAAGCTGCTATAAAAGCGCTTGTTTATTTTGCAAAATTTCAATAATTTTCCATCTTGCATATATAAGTATAAGCGTATAGGTATAAGCCTATAACGTAAAAATGTGGGTGATTAAAATATGGGAAAATGAGAAACAGAAAAATAGAGCAATTAAAAAAGGAGCGTAAACTAGCTCACCGGAAAATTATATATATATAAGACAAAATGATGAGCAAAAATGTAAACTTAAAACTCTTACGAATTTTGTTTTTTAGAAAAAGTTTGAAAATATCCGCTCATATACTTCAAACTTTTAAACATCTTGCCTTTAAAAAAATACTAAAGCAATACAAGAATTGGCTTTTTTTTTTTTCATTAAAAATTTTAGTTCATTAAAATAACATGATTTTTTTGAAAAGATTACATCAATCTCGCATAAAATACTCAAATATTTTGAAGATGGAATGATCAATGCATAGTATTTCTGAGCGCATAACTTCAAAAAATTAAAAAGTATTAACAAGGTGCATTCTTTTAAAAATATTTTCTCTTATGTTTGAATAAAAATTAAGTTCTTCCGAAAGTTCTTTTTTTCCTTTCTGAATTTGAAACATTCGTGGTTCCTTAAAAAAAAAATCCTGTATTGTTACTGATTTCCTCTATTTTCATATATATTTACGTTATGGTGTTCATAGTGATCAACACTTTCAGAAATGCACTCTCAAAATTAACGAATTTTCTTTGTTTTTGATGAAATCACTTCCAAGAATATACCCCGAGCGAACATTTCGTCATTTTTTGGGGATGAATTTCGTCAAATGTAGCGAAATATTTCTTTATCCTAGTATCGTCAAATTGACAATCATTTTCGTAGTTTTGACAACATTAATTTCGTCACATTAACGAAGTAAAGTCATAAAGTAAAAAAGCTAAGTTTTGAAACTAAGCTTTTAAATCTTGATATAAAATTACAAAAATCATTTCACTAAATTTTACTAACCCTCAGCACCAGTAAGTTTATACATGCAACTACTAAAATGCACAATTGGTTTACATCATGAAATAACTAACTGTTAAGTCTGGACTCAGATTAAAATAAAAATAGCAGTAACAAAAATAAAAATTCTTACCTCTTAAATAAAAATTTTAAATTTTTGTTGCTCAAAAAAGGCAACAATAGAGCGAGTAGATTTTAAAATATACTAACACGCCCTTTTGTTGCCCATTTTGATTCTATCCATTGCGATAAACGAAGTCTTCTTAAAAATGTTGAGCTAGGAAATGCTGGATACCGAATAACACATGAAAAGATCCAAATTATTTTTCCAGTCAATTTGATTAACTACGCAGAATCCTGGAACAATTCTTCTTCGAATGCTATAACAATAGTCAACGCTCTTCGACGAAGCATTTTCAAATTGAAACAAAATGGCGCACACATAATAACGTCCTGAGGAACACGATTAAATAACATTCGACTGTGATGTTTTTTGTAAAGTAGCTATCCAAACGACGAGACACAGATGTCCTCTTTTCCATGCTAATGCGAATAATACAGCTTTCACAGAAGCGTAAACATGCACATTAATTCTCGATGACTTTGCGTTACTTTTGCTGCGCACTTTGATTCAGTTATGAATCATTTATGCTGCCGTCGTTTCTGCGCACGCTCCAAGTCTCTTCAGACTGTATTTAACTCTCTCGTTCGGTTATATTTCAACCACAAAACCGGGTAAATTCCGTTTTTTGTTTCTCCAACGTGGTAATTCACGGAATAATTCCGTTTTTTCAAGGAAAAGTTCTGTTTTGAAACGAAAACGGAAATTTACTGTTAAAATCAGTAAAAATCTTCCTGAAAATTCAGGTTTTTTTTAACAGTGTATACTAAGATGTTAATCATATTGTCTTATTTTTATATCCTACTTTTAAGGAATTATAGTTGATTTATAACTAAAATTGAGTATTCTTTCTGTGATACCAATTTATTACTCCTGATTTTCTGACTGAGATTTACGATGCTAACGTTTCTTTTCAAGTATTGAAAATAGTTAAATTTATGGTAATTTCAGAAAGAAATGTTATATTTGCCTTTCGTTCAGAATTTGTACGAGTTCCAGTTTGTTGTGAGATTCATTATTAATTGAATGCATTTACATCAAATACTGCATTCTCTTATAACCAATTGTTAAAACGAATTTAACCCAATAAACCAAACTTTTTTGAAATTCCCAACCTTAAAGTTAACAAAACTTACAGTGATGGTAAAATCCCGACAGTGATGGGACGCACTTGATATCATAAATTGGTTTGTATTTGACAACAATTTAGTGATATTTCACCAAATTACAAGCAAAAAATGATGTGCCAAATTTAGTGGCATATGAAAGTCTTGATTTGATTATCGTGTTTACTGCCCTCCACATTTCCTACGAATTCCATATTTTAACTCTTCCGACGAGCGCCATCAATATTTAGCACCGCTTCACATGCAACCATGTTTGTTTGTTTGTTTGTTTGTTTTTTGCATTTTTCTTGCAAAAAATACCGCTGTTTACGTAAAAGAAATTAATCAACTGAAAGTCAAAGGTGGGTCATAATAGATCAGACTTTTAACCGGAGGGTCTCGGTTTCGATCCCAGACTATCAAAGATCCACCGTCTTCATCAATGGTGGCTGGGGGACGTTAAAAATGCTCGTGGTTCACAAAGTCCTCCAAGTGAACCGATACCTCTGGGGGTACTGGACCAGGGGTTGCTCGGCCCTTGGTATGGTTCAAAAAGAACAGAGCACTTTTCAGGACCCTATCCCTGTTAAACCACGAGTTGTGGTAGGTACGGGGGACCATGGAGTGTGAAATGAAATGATAGTCAAAGGTGTGCAAATTTTCAAATGTACCGAAAATGTGCAGAGATCTTGAAAAACAAAATAACTGTAGGAATAACCCAAGCTAACTGTAAATATACAGACGAACAAAATAACCTTTTAATTTATAAAACTGGCAAAGCCGTGCGGGTACCGCTAGTAATTAAATCTATAGGCTGCTAATGCTGTTCGCTTAAACTAACTGCTCGGATGCAATGTGATAGAATTTTTTGACTGGGCTCAAACGGATGAGTGCAAGTCTTCTTCAGAAAAAGTACCGAAACGATAGAATACAGTTGTCTACTCTGTTTTTTTATGTAAGCTGTAGAATCGCATTGTGCATGTAAGTGCTCCAGAAGTGGATGCAACCAGATCCCGAAATACAATGAAAACGAAATATCACCCCCCCCCCCGCATACGAAACAAAAGAATACGCATTACGATTAAAACAGAGCTAAAATACCGCTCGCCCTTATAAAAAAATAATTTCATTTCGAAACATAAAACTGTCCTCCATTACCGAAGAAAAACTTATTTGTGGCGCTCAAACACAAGCCCATTATTCAGCGGGGTTAATTGCTCCCCCCTCCTCCTAACCAGATTTTGAAAAATCAAGATATTTACATTTAACTAGCTGCGTGGCCGGGCGTTGCACGGGCTTTAATGGAGTGACGGCAGTTTGAGAAAACTACTCGCCGCCAAGGTGGCTCGCTCATAGGAGGGCCTAGAAACGCCGTAAAATAAAATGCTTTTAAGAAACGAAATGAAGAAAAGGGAACCAACAATGAATTTAAAAGATGTCGGCATAGCAACGCAATAAAACGTCAATTAATTTGACCAGAAAAGAGGTTTTCGAACTCAAAGTTCAAACGCTTGTAACTTTTTTCTAGTGGAGATAAAAGCTTGGTTCTACGACTGTACACTGTTAAAAAAAACCTGAATTTTCAGGAAGATTTTTACTGATTTTAACAGTAAATTTCCGTTTTCGTTTCAAAACAGAACTTTTCCTTGAAAAAACGGAATTATTCCGTGAATTACCACGTTGGAGAAACAAAAAACGGAATTTACCCGGTTTTGTGGTTGAAATATAACCGAACGAGAGAGTTAAATACAGTCTGAAGAGACTTGGAGCGTGCGCAGAAACGACGGCAGCATAAATGATTCATAACTAAATCAAAGTGCGCAGCAAAAGTAACGCAAAGTCATCGAGAATTAATGTGCATGTTTACGCTTCTGTGAAAGCTGTATTATTCGCATTAGCATGGAAAAGAGGACATCTGTGTCTCGTCGTTTAGCTACTTTACAAAAAACATCACAGTCGAATGTTATTTAATCGTGTTCCTCAGGACGTTATTATGTGTGCGCCATTTTGTTTCAATTTGAAAATGCTTCGTCGAAGAGCGTTGACTATTGTTATAGCATTCGAAGAAGAATTGTTCCAGGATTCTGCGTAGTTAATCAAATTGACTGGAAAAATAATTTGGATCTTTTCATGTGTTATTCGGTATCCAGCATTTCCTAGCTCAACATTTTTAAGAAGACTTCGTTTATCGCAATGGATACAATCAAAATGGGCAACAAAAGGGCGTGTTAGTATATTTTAAAATCTACTCGCTCTATTGTTGCCTTTTTTGAGCAACAAAAATTAATAATTTTTATTTAAGAGGTAAGAATTTTTATTTTTGTTACTGCTATTTTTATTTTAATCTGAGTCCAGACTTAACAGTTAGTTATTTCATGATGTAAACCAATTGTGCATTTTAGTAGTTGCATGTATAAACTTACTGGTGCTGAGGGTTAGTAAAATTTAGTGAAATGATTTTTGTAATTTTATATCAAGATTTAAAAGCTTAGTTTCAAAACTTAGCTTTTTTACTTTATGACTTTACTTCGTTAATGTGACGAAATTAATGTTGTCAAAACTACGAAAATGATTGTCAATTTGACGATACTAGGATAAAGAAATATTTCGCTACATTTGACGAAATTCATCCCCAAAAAATTACGAAATGTTCGCTCGGGGTATATTCTTGGAAGTGATTTCATCAAAAACAAAGAAAATTCGTTAATTTTGAGAGTGCATTTCTGAAAGTGTTGATCACTATGAACACCATAACGTAAATATATATGAAAATAGAGGAAATCAGTAACAATACAGGATTTTTTTTTTAAGGAACCACGAATGTTTCAAATTCAGAAAGGAAAAAAAGAACTTTCGGAAGAACTTAATTTTTATTCAAACATAAGAGAAAATATTTTTAAAAGAATGCACCTTGTTAATACTTTTTAATTTTTTGAAGTTATGCGCTCAGAAATACTATGCATTGATCATTCCATCTTCAAAATATTTGAGTATTTTATGCGAGATTGATGTAATCTTTTCAAAAAAATCATGTTATTTTAATGAACTAAAATTTTTAATGAAAAAAAAAAAAGCCAATTCTTGTATTGCTTTAGTATTTTTTTAAAGGCAAGATGTTTAAAAGTTTGAAGTATATGAGCGGATATTTTCAAACTTTTTCTAAAAAACAAAATTCGTAAGAGTTTTAAGTTTACATTTTTGCTCATCATTTTGTCTTATATATATATAATTTTCCGGTGAGCTAGTTTACGCTCCTTTTTTAATTGCTCTATTTTTCTGTTTCTCATTTTCCCATATTTTAATCACCCACATTTTTACATTATAGGCTTATACCTATACGCTTATACTTATATATGCAAGATGGAAAATTATTGAAATTTTGCAAAATAAACAAGCGCTTTTATAGCAGCTTAATATTAATAGCAAATAATATATGAAAGTTTAATAAATTAGTCCTTTAAGTGGCGCAAAATGTGTAGATTGGAAAAAACAACAAATGAACAAATTGAAATTTTAAGAAACTTTAGAGAAACATTTGAAAATTTACGAAACAATATAAACATATAAAAAGAACAAACGAAAAAGATAAGGCAGCACATTACCCATGTTTGTTCTTTTTATATGTTTATATTGTTTCGCAAATTTTCAAATGTTTCTTAAAATTTCAATTTGTGCATTTGTTGTTCTACACAATCTACGCATTTTGCGACACTTAAAGGACTAATTTATTGAACTTCCATAGATAATTTGCTATTGATATTAAGCTGCTATAAAAGCGCTTGTTAATTTGCAAAATTTAAATAATTTTCCATCTTGCATGTATATATATAAGTCAAAGCGTATAGGTATAAGCCTATAACGTATAAGCGGGGATAATAAGAACCGAAAAAATGAAGAACGGAGAATTACGAAACGAAAAAATGCCGAACGGAAAAATGACGAACCGAGCTTCTGTAAAATCACGGAAATATAATTAACGAAACGGAAACACTCCGGCAACTCAGCTGCCGTATGTTTTTTCATTATTTTCAGGAAATTTTTTTAACAGTGTAAGTCGAATCAATTCTGGGGTTAAAAATATCTCTCTATCCAATGGCGTAAAAATCAAAACTGTGGAATAATTAGTTTATTTTTTATTGATGGTTTTAATGAACCAAGTATTGCAAGAAATCGGGTGAAGCCTTGCAAAAGGCAAGTTTAAAAATTGAATACATCGTGTTGTGTTTAAGTTAAAGAATCGGAACAAACTGCATAGGACGGAGAAAATTTTTCTGCTTCCAACGATATATAACATTCATATGTGCAAGTAATTTTTAACCCCAGTATTCGGCGATTTATGTGAAAATTTCCTTGAATTCGAATAAATCTATGTATAACATTATTATTTTTGGTTATAACAATAACTCCTATAGCCTAAAGCCTTCCTGGATAAATGGACTATATTCAACACAAAAAGAATTTTTCATTTTTTCTTGAGATTAGCGCGTTCAAACAAACAAACAAACAAACAAAAAAACACTACAGCTTTATATTTAATTGCACATGGTTTTTTGATACAATTTTCATGCAGTACATACCCTTTGCCCCCCACCTTACCCGCCAGGAAAAGTGAAATGTTCGCTCTGCCCAGAAGTCACTCGCGCCGAAAGATTTGGACGAAAAAGTCCCCCGCTCCCAACATTCAGGGTGCCATAGGTCCACAGGCTCACACGCCCAAAAGCAGTTGCGCCAAAACGCCCTGCTCCCAAAAAGCCCTGCTCCCAAAAAGCCCTGCTCCCAAAAAGCACTGCTCCCAGAAAGCCCTGCTCCCAGAAAGCCTTGCTCCCAAAAAGCCTTGCTCCCAAAAAGCCCTGCGCCCAAAAAAACCTAGCGACCAAAAGCCCCGGCGCCCAAAAACCCTCGCGCTCCAGCCCAAAAACCCTCGCGCCCAAAAACCCTCGCGTCCAAAAACCCTCGCGTCCAAAAGACCTCGCGCCCAAAAGTCCCGGCGCCCAAAAGTTCTCGCGCCCAAAAACTATGCGCCCAATGTTCCCGGCGCCCAAAAAACCTCGCGCCCAATCGTCCGCGCCAAAAAGCTTGCGCCCAATCTGCCGCGCCAAAACTCCCTAGACCGTTTCATTGTATGGTGATTCTACGCTATTTACTTCAGACGCCTGATAGAAAAACTTCCGGTGAAACTGATATTGTATCAATGTTATTGTAGGTTTAAGCATTAAAGCTTATTGTTTTTTTATATGGACCACATAATAAATTCACTACAACTATTTTATTTCAGCATTAATAGCTAAAAATAGTCATGTATACTTCCGTGGCCTGATCAAATACTATTTTTTTGTACAAACATGTTCGACGTTAAATTTTTGCTAACTTGGCATAATATTTTTTACCATTTTCATTCACGCACATAAACAATGAAACATATTTCATCAATAAACATTAAAAAAATATTGATTAATATTTTTAAAAAATACACTTTTTGACGCGCCATATCGACAGTGTCACTCTCACCTGGCGAACTTCAAAGACCGAAATTTAGCATTAAAAAATACAAAAGGATGACCTTGACTGCGAATAACCAGTGTAACATTGAGTGAAGTTAAAAGTAAGCAAATAAGTTTTTTAAAAAAATCGAATATTATTACATCGGTTCTCGTTGAAAGCGCCGAAAAGCGTATTGCGCTAATAGTATTCCCCCTGGTAAGTATAAGTTTTTATATTTCAATCGTTACCTAAATGTGCATATGTATACGGGCGATTCTCTGTAAAGTGGTAATTGGCTGTCCGGACCGAGTATTTTAAAAATGATAAAGTGTATTAAAGTAATTATCGCTTTTAATACAAGTAAAGCATTAATACTCTGTGGCCCAATTGTATTTGGAGCAATAACAATTTAATTTTTTTTTTCTAGAAATTATCTAAGTGCTAAAAACACAGTCCCCTGGCTGTCCCAATCGTATTGTCTAACACTTCAAGGTAATATTCCAAAAATCCTATCAACACTACATAAATTTAGCAATTAATATCTAAAAATAGAATAATGCAGCTATATTTTTTTCATGATATAAGGTCTAATAACGTATTTCTAAAACTTAAAATTGTCATGTAAATTCTGTCCGGAGATTTTTCAAACAGTCCCCTGAGACAAATTCAAAGCTCCAATAGAAAAAATCTGCTACTCTTGCAAATATTTTTTGACATGAAGTTTGAAGCAATCAGTGTGAATTTGCTGAAATTGCTGAGAACGGTGTTTAAACGATACTTTGTTTAGTTTGAAAGCCACATTTGTGATGAAAGTATGTATCAGGGTCGTTGCGAAAACAGTCCTCTGGGAAGTGATTTTATTAATGTCAATTAGTTTAATTATGAAACATATTAGTTATTATGTCTACGATTTGTGCCTAAATTTATAGGTAGTCTCGTAACTAATTATGTTCCAATAGTTTTGCAGATATTACGCAACAAAGAGCAAAAACACAGTCACCTGGCACAGTCCCCTGCCTAGATATACCAGGCGGGGGACTTACCCCAGATCACATTTTATCAGAAAAACACAAGCTTCACCTGGCCCTCTTTCAAACCAAAGTAATAGATTCATTTTCTGAACAATAGTATTATAATTATAGGAACATTTCAAAAAACCATGCCCGGACAGATTTCGTGTGAAAAATGACGAGTTTACAGAGAATCGCCCACACGAATGTAATGTGACTGTAATGCTTATCGTGTGCAGACATCATGGATTACGAAAAGTTCTGGTAAGAACAGCGCGTGATGTTGTTTTTATAGGTAATATGTGATATTTTGTCCCTTCTCTGGCGTCACTCCTGTGGCAGTTTTGTTCCTCAAAAGATCAAATATACATTAAAACTAAGCTATAAGCATAATAAATTTCATTTTTAATCTTAATTGTCTCTGTGAATGTAATTTGAATGAACGTAAATAATGCGGGAAGTGTTTTTATTAAGGATCTGCGGTGCGACTTGTATGCAACATGCCGTGTTTTCAAGATTGATTTTTTTAAATTTTATTACATCGCGAAAAATTTTTTTGAACACAGGTCTAAAAGAGTAAAGAGATGAGCCTATACTCTGATTTGACACTGAAAAACAAGTGAAATAATAGTAAATCAAACCAGAATTCTGAAAATAGTGTCACACTCCTGGCAACGCATTTTCTATTGGCATCGAAAACCCCAAAAATTATAATTTCGTCTCGCCCTTAAAACTACAACCGTAAAAATAGCGGCGACTAGTGAAATCAGTGAAGTAATGAGTTTGAAATTAAACAGATTATTTTTACTTTGGGGACACAAAAAATTCATTGACCGCAGAATCACCCGTATACACAGTTTATTTTTATAGCTGTAGTTCACAGCGCAAAGCATACAGTAGAAATGTGTTTGGTTGTACTGAAGACAACTTTTTTCTGCACAATTTATACCTACAGTGGCTCACAAAAGTGTTCGTGCACTTACCATTTTCAATGAAATACGCTTTTTCCGTTAATTAAAATTAATATTTCGGAATGGGTGTTTGATATATATGAACTATTCTTAATAAAACTTACATGAAATATTTTAATAATTTAACAAAACTTTATTTTTAAGAAATTAATAATCAAAAAGTATCATGAAATTGATCTCACAAAAGTCTACGTATACTTTAAAATAATATTTACATGTTTGTGAATAATTTAATTTTTCATTGTTTTATCATTTAGTAGGTTATTCTTCAATATCTACAAATAGAGCTTTTAAATGCATTGGAATAGATTTCGTTAGTTGTTTTGTGATTTTTAAGCAAAGTTTCATTCGATCTTCAATCCAGCGCGAAACTCTATATTAAAAATATTTTTGAAAAAAAAAATTGAACCGACTTCAAAACTTCACTCGGCAAGTGCTCTAAAAAGTAAAAAATAATTTTATTCTTGGAACACCATTGATACTTAGAGATGCAAAAAACCCACAATTTTCGAGAGCGGAGAAAAAAACCGGGAATTTTGGGGAATAAACCTGGAATTTTGGGGAACATTGGGAATTTTGAATGTAAACAAACATTCCGAACTTTCATAGTTGTTATGCCTACTATATGAGTAAGAAATAAGACTCAATGGTTAATTGAACAGTTTATTTCAAAAACCAGTCAAGAGACAAGCTTCTAAAACTCAGTAAACTCTTGTTTTGCAAATTTTCCTAGCAAACGGTTCAACATCCTAAACTCAACATTTTCATATTTAGATATTGCTTTCAGTAAACTGTTGTAGTCGTGATTGATTAATTTAATGAGATGCTGATAAATGTTTTCTTAAAATTATAAAATTTGTCTTTTGACTGGTTTCTGAAATAAACAATTCAATTGATATATGTACAACTTTCAAAACAGTACTTTTTTTACAAAGTGTCATTTCCTTGGGAGCTTTTCAAGAGAAAAAAAAAGATGCTGAAATAAGTTTTTATTTAGATAAAATAACTACTCGGACAATTAAGTCTATTGTACAAAAGTGTATGATGTGACGTTTTAAAGGAGGTTGTATATGCTTCCTACATAAAAAGTGAGAAAAATGTTTATTAGCTAAGTAAAAAAATTAGTTATCATAGTTAGATAAAAATAATAAACTTTCTACGGCTCCTATAGCTTTTCCGGTAGTTAATTAACAAAATTTAATTAATTTAAAAAATTTAAAAAGCAGAATTTCCAAAAACTTTGAAAATTCCCTTCCCAAAAAACCCGGTTTTTTCCCGGGAATAAACTGGTTTTTTTCCACGCTTTGCATCTCTCGGGAAGGAAGGGAGGGGGAGCTGACCAATCTACAAGTTAATGCTAGCTCACTTACCTAGAGTAAAAATAATAGTCAATTTAATCCCCAGGTTAGATGTCATAATAGTACAGCGTTAATGGTATATTTGGGTGGAGGAGGAGGGATACTTCGTCTAGTTATAAGGAAACCCATTTACCAACTTTAAATAAGTTTACTATTCATTTTGTATCAAAGAGTTTTTTTTAAAAAACATTTTGAACAGTTTTGAATTAAAAAAGAGTGGTTGTGCGGGAGAGGAAGGGGGGAGGGGGTGAACCTGGCAAATCTATAAGCTCAAGCCAGCTCACTTTAAACATATTCGTGTTTGTTTGCTACTTTTTAGACCATCGCAAGCAAGATAACTTAGTATTTAAATAAATAGAATCTAAAAAATGTCATTTTTTTCGTGTACAAGTTTTATTCAAAAATTCAAAAAAAAAAAGGTCCCATTGAGATCCCAATCTAAAAATTTGGACAAACATAGATAAAATACACAAGAATTTTTTCAAAAAAATTCATCATTTGTTTTTTGAGAAATTTAAATTTGAAATTTAAATTTCATTTTTTTTAAAATAAAATTTTTATAAAATTCGTCATGTTGCATATCAGATTAAGCGGCAACTAACGTACTTTAAAATGCCATTTACTAAATCGTTCTATCTATATTTGGTGCCGAGTTATAGTCCCTTTTATGTTCCCTTATCCATGGAAAAACAAAGGTTTTTCCAAAGTTCAAAGTCTCATAAATGAAAAAATAATAGAGATAAAAATCCAAAAATTGAGGCTTTTGATTACCTTAAGGGGTACAATTGATGAGCCAAATTTGAAAGAAATACAAAAATGTAAGGTAAAAAACGTTGGCAGGGCCGTCGCTAGCTGAAATATCTGGGGGCGGGGTGTTGAGAATTTGGCGGCCCTGGGCTCATCATATAGGGGGGTGAGGGAGATAGCTTCCTCCGAGCTTTGAAATCTAATATTTTTTACAAAGGTGGAAGGTGGGCGCAATTTTTGTTTTTTGATTTTTTTCCTATAAAATTAGCACTTAGTATCAGGCTAATTAGCACTTAGTGCAGGTGGTCATTTAGGGGGGGGGGGGGCAGGGGGGGGTCAATTGCCCCCCCCCCTGGCTTTCAGAAATCAATGTATTTACATATAAGTGGGCGTGGTTTTTTATGTTTTCCGATGAAATTGCATTGTGTTTGGACCCTTTGCCCCCCCCTGGAAAAACTTGAAATGACGTCCCTGCTTAGTATACCCCCTCCTCCCATACACATGGAAAAATTCAAAATGACAAGCCTGAGTGGCTACAAACAGCTTTTGAGTTTTTGAGCACATGCTTAAAACTCAAAATTGATATGCAGAACTATTTATACAAACACCATATAAATGTTAAATGTCAAAAAATATTAATAAACAATAAATAGTAATAATAAGCATTTATTTGTTAAAGTCTTACCCTTTGACAATCTGCTCTGTGCTGGGCATATTCTAAACGATTCATGAGATACCTTTTTCTTCTTCCCGTGTTTTGCGGTGATTGTCCCTTGAGCATTCATTCTATTAAGTTTTGTGGTTCAGTTTACACATTGCACTACCGTCTGTTGGGGTAAGATTGGCCCTATGAGGGTAACATTGGCCCAAAGTTAGAAAAAGTTTTGTTGTCCTGTATTGTAATCATAACGATGAGTTATCGGCCTAGACAATGCCTTACTGAATAGGTAGCACCACTGGCTTGAATGTTCATGAAGTGGAGGTTATTTCTATATTTCATATTCACTCTAGTGCTGCTCCATCTTTACTTTGAGAAAGTGGTAAAATTTGTTATCTCTCAACTTTTACTTGTGAACGCTAATTCTTGAAGAGCTACTTGTAGGTAAGTGTATTAGTGTATAACGATATCATATATTCAATTGTTTCAAGTATTTTTGGTGTAATAATGTTGTTACCTTTGTTATTTACAAAATAATTCGATTTTATTACTTCATGACAACTTTGGCCCAGAGTTGGGGTAACTGTGGCAAGGCCGTATCCAGAGGGGGGGGGGGGGGGGCCCGACGGGCCCGGCCCCCCCCCCCGAAACCCGGAATGTTTTATAATGTAAAACAGAAAAAAAAAGTTTTCTTTTTTTTTTAAATTTCAAATGGCAAAAAAAAAAGTTTTTTTTCCTTTTAACTATTAAACGAGAAAAAATTTAAAGAAGTAGGGTGAGTTCTGGTAAGTGCGTCCACGGGGTAAGTGCGTCCACTTGGAATTATATGAACGCGGTCCTGAAATGGCTTCTGCAACACATCGACTATATTAGATAACTGTCTACTGATAATTTCAATAGGTAGAATTCATGCCTGGATTCAATAGACGAAACACAATCAGAGACAACTTAAATGTCTTCAAAAAAACTCTAAAGTAAAGATTGAGAAGGTTTTGTTTCAGTTTCTCTTGCAGTCATACCAAGCAATTGAAGTCAAGAAATGCAAGTTGTTTCTTTTGAGTAATAGCTACTAATGACATACATGGGGTATTTTGATCAAATACTCGAACTAAAATTTGTTTATATGACGGTACGCACTTTCCCTTTCTTTAAAGTAAGGTGGGGGTAAGTGCGTACCATTATGATGGGGCAAGTGCGTACCACTATCATGATGCATATGCGTACTATTATGCGGAGCAAGTGCGTACCATTATGATGAGGCAAGTGTGTATCATTACATGGAAAATCCGACTCTCGTAATTCACCTTTAATTTTGCTTATAACTCCTTTATAAGCCAATTATAAATCCGACGTCAGTTCCATCAAGTATTTATATTTAAATTGACTGCGGCATAAGATTTAAAATCTATTCATTACCTCTGAAATATATTGGCTTTTAGATATCATTTAGTAAATTTTTCGTTGAAAATAGCGACATAAGCTATACTTAATTTAAACCAGAATGACAAATAAAGCAATGAAATTAAGTGAAACACTAAATAAGGAACCAACTGGTTCAAAAAACGAAGGTGGAGTAATGAATAAATAATATTTAAGAAAATTAAGAACACTTTGTGCAAAACTATTTCAATGTACAATAAAAAAAAGTACAAGTATCATATCATGATCAATTATTTTCTTTTCTTTTTTTTTTTTTTTTGCTCTTTATTTTGTGTTTTTTCTCATTGCTGCTGATTCTAACAAGAAAAATATTTTAAAACCGTATTTATTCAAAAAAAAAAAAAAAAAAAAAAAAAAAAAAAAAAAATTGTTCACTCGGGTCACCTAACGATCTACTAAACAGTTAGAATTAAAGAAAATCGCAGGGGTACGCACTTACAACAACGCTATTGGACGCACATGTCTCATCTTACATTTAAGAAGGGGTAAGTGCGAACCCTGGCTTAAACACAGGCTGATTAATGTATTAAACTGAAATAAACTATGTAGACTATAAGGGATTATTACTATATAAAAACAACTTGCATTTGCTCACTTGGTCTTATTAAAAGGACAGAGTAAGAATCACAGACACAACTCTCTCTATCTTCAAATCACAGTTGTTCGCAAGACACGTGGGATATCACTGATTGCGTTTCATCCATGCAAGCAACTGCTGATCTCTAGTATTAGGAATTATCCCAAGGCAACTACCTAACATATTTAATGTGTGCCAGAAGTTTTTTCCTGTTCATATTCACATAATTTAAGGTGGACGCACTTCCCCGCTAGGTAGGGAAAGTGCGTACCTTAGAATAGGTGTCATAAACCAGGTCACAAAACCGATGCTTATGGTTTATTTAACGTATTATATGCTTGAAAATCTTAGTAAAGGATCTGGAAAGAAAACTAAAAAAAAATTGTGAGTGTTCAAGATTTTTCAACAGAGCAGCATCCTTGAGAACATGAACTTTGAAAAAAAGGGTACGCACTTACCAGAACTCACCCTACTAAAAAAAAAATGACAATTCAAATTCTCATTAGCTGCAAAACATACTTGAAAACAAGACTCTCATAAGCACTTCCAGATCTCTTTCCCAAATCAATTCTGGCTCAAGGCAAGCTACTTGTCAGTTTGATTGGCCGCCTCCCCCCCCCCCCTCCCCATAAAACTTAGACACAACTCAGATTTTTACCACCTAATCGCCGGCCCCTAGTTCCGACTAGGCTGAGATTGCTTCTCACCGCCCTGATTCAATTAAGAGGGTACTTTGTTGGTCCCTATTTATAAGCATTTGTAACCCTCGAGGGATTTTAATAGCTAAACATGTCTTCAATCAACAAGACCACACAAAAACGGATACGTTCACAGACCCTCTGCTTTGTTGGACGCTCACCAATCTTAGACTAAAGTTACTTTAAAAAAATTCCTTTTACAAATGCTTAAAAACCTTGAAAACTTTGTTAAATGTAGCGGTAAACCATGAATTTTAAAGTTTCTTAAACACAAATGGGGGGGGGGGGGGCATCAATTTGCTCGAAACTCAGCTCTTTGATTAAAAATATATTCTGCGTAATGCAAAAATCGTATTCCAGCATTTTTTGTAGCATATTTTCAAAAATATTTTTTTGTGACTCACATATTTCATTTCTGACTATTCATTAAATACCTAATTCAGTATTTTAGAAGTTACTTTGTAATTGATTCCTTTATTAATATGTTAAGCACGAGAAAAAATATTACCCTACCTGTATTCTTTTTCGTTTTCTGCAGTACTATAATGATAGAAAAAGAAATTGTCGTTATAAGTATTTTTAGTATCTATTTTTAATCTTTCAAAGTTTTAACAATTTCGTAAGTCTGTCCAATCAACTAATTAAAACGTCAGAGACTGGAAAGTGCAAATGAAATGCTTTAAAGAATTTTAACTGTTCTATAGAGTCTTTGAAAATCATTAAATACCTTTTTGAAACTCCTTTAAAAGTGCTTCAATCCTATTTCTTATCAAATAATTAAACTATGAATTAACTAAATGGCCAGAATGTTACTCTCTCGTTAATTATTTTTTAAATCTCTACACTATTTCTTTTAAAGAAGTTTATTTGTTTTATACTATTGGTTATTTTATGTTACTAAAAGCTGTGTCTGTCGGTGAGTTGGGGAACTGATACTACTATAACTATAGTGAAAACCGATGTAAGCAAATGATAATGTGTTAATCTTTTCTCCTCCTTTGTCCTTCCTCTCTGTCGCTTAATGTTAATCATTTGTTAAACTAAACATTTTTTTTATGCTTTGATTAATCTTAATTTGCAAAAGAATGCAGAAAATTTAAGAGATTGTTGTTTGCCTACTTTTCCAACATGTTTTTGAAGTCCCAATTGCCCCATATAAGGCCTCAAAATGCAGAATTTTAAAACCTTTTTTCAAAAATTTATCCGGGCGTGAAACCCCCGGACCCCCTAAAATTACGGATATTCTACCCCACTTAAAAAGTTCTCATTGCATATCTTTCTTGATACTCCTACCTCCAATAAAGGTCAGTTCAAGAAAATAATAATAAAGAAATGAAAAAAAAAAAAACACACACACACACATCAAACATTGTGGGGGGGGGGGGGGTCAGCTAGAAAATTAGACTTATAACACACACAAAAATGTATGTGTGTTTGGGCAATGTGCAAAACTGGGCCCCTCCCGAATTTTTTTTCTGGATACGGCCTTGAACTGTGGCCCAAGATGGTGGCTGGGCCAAAGTAACCCCAAGGTACATTATTTTCGATATAAAACTTGATTGGTACATATTTTATAAGCAGATTGTTTCACAAAACCACTTAAAATATTTTTATTATTATTTTAAGCACTAGTTTTTGGATTTTTTTTGCAGGAAAAATGCCGAGAAATCGGATAAAACCTCTTGGTACAAGAAATTACTCCAATTACAAACCAGAAGTGTTAGAGGAGTGTTTAGAGGCTATTAAGTCTGATGCTTTAACCCAAAGAGCTGCAGAAAAAATGTATAATATACCTAGGTCTACAATAAAAAACACACTTAAAGGGATTTATTCAAAAAATGTAGGACGTGCAAGAATCTTTAGTAATGAAGAGGAGCATGTTTTCGAACAAAATTTAATAAAAATGGCAGACTATGGGTTCCCTGTAATTGAATTGGATTTATATTTTTATACAATACAATATTTTCCCCTAAAATGAAGTTTGTTTCATTTATTCCAATTTCTCCCCATTTCATGGATGTTTTTGAATTAAAAGCAGGCAAAACAACAAACTAATATGTCTGGTGGTAATTTTATCTTGTCTAACTTTAGCCCAACCTATACTAATCACAGGTTTTATATGGTTTGAAAGTATGGGACAAAGTTTCCCCAATTCAAGAGGCAACTTTGGCCCAAACATTAAAAAAATGCAGTATAATATGGCAAAATGATTGAGAGGTCTCAATATGGTTTTAATTTCATGATACAAGGTTTGTTTACACAGTAAGATGTATTGAAAATTAATATAATCAATGTCAAAAGACATATCGCTGATAAAACTATTACAAATCTTTCGATTTGGGCCAATCTTACCCCAGCTGACTAATGGCATTTTGTGTAATTTTCTTTAATTTAAATTTATTTAAAATATAAAATTTGGCGGCCCCTGCATATTATCTTTTTTTTTCTTTTAGTTATTGCATCGATCATTTATTTTAATTTATTTATACAGTACTTTTTTTTTTTCCAAACTGGGTAGGGCGACCTATAGTTTCCCGTTTACATACATGACCCCATGAACGAGAAAATTTCGTATTTTTCGCAACAAATATTGCTGTGAAGGAATCTTAACTATTTTTCGCGGCCCCAATTATTTAATTTTGATAAGTAATAATTGGGGTCGCGGAAAATACAGGACATTTTTAAAAATTCAGGTTTACTGATATTCGTAATAATGTTTAAATTTTTCCGCTTCTCTTTTAAATTTCATTTAAAGTCCTGAAATATTTTTCTAAAATTTCATTTTAATAATAAAAACAAAACCGGCGGCCTCTTTCTTCAGAAAAGTGGGGGTGTGTAACACCCCCCACACCCCTCTTGCCGATGGCCCTGAACGTTGGATCACTTGACATGGAATGACCCTTTTTTAAAATTATTGATGCGGTGAAAATGAAACACCAGTATGAAATGCAAACAAAACAAGCCAAAACTGAAAAAAGAACGGGCCAACATAACAGTCAAATTTACAAGAAAAAAAGATTACAGAGCAAATCATTGTTAAGAAAAGCAGACGACGTTTCGAGTATGTTACGTGGTGTTTGTTTGTCTACCATGATGACGTTAGCTGCTACTGCTCTGTAGACGATTGACAATATTCGAACACGACCAAGAGAGTCAGAGGTGGCGTCCTCTGTAATAAAACATTTTTGTTATAACAGCGCATCCTCTTTAACCTTAACCGTCAAGAGACAGAGACAGCCATAGCATTTTTCTTTTAAATAATGTTTGCCCGAGGGGTTGCGCTCGTTGTCGCTTGCACGTTGAAATAAACGTTGGATTGTTTTAATTTAATGAGGTAATTTTCATGTTGCAGATTTTTGTCAGAGACAAGACGTTTGTATCTTAATCTTTTCAAAACTTATCATTGAAATTTTATGAGTCCTCTGTGATATTTCAAATATAATTCACATGTATGTTCGTTTTTGATTGGCTACTATTCCATTTTAATCGTTCTTGTGTTTCATCTTTTCAGTTTGTTTTTTTTTTTTCATGAAAATCGTTTGATACTTAATTTAAACTTTTGGATTAAGTGAAAGCAATTTGTCTGAAAAATGATTATTTGTTGAAACGAACTCTTAAAAAGACCTTAAATTACACTTGGTCGATTACAAACTTGAACTTGAAATGCATGTTCAGTATGATCTAAAAGCTGAGATTGATAGAATACCATTGCAAAGTGTGACCAATCATAGTGGAACGTGTAATGTGTATGGGGAAAAGGATATAGTGTATAATAGTGAAAGCATGTCCTTAAAAAATATAAGTTACAAGGATTATATGTCAACTCATACAGGAAAATGGCCAATCAGCAAAGAAATAAATCTTAAAAAGGAAGAGGCTTTTTCTTGTGAGTTATGTGGGAAAGGTTTTTCGAACAAAAGAACTCATTCGTCTCATGTTAAAAGCCATTTCGGCGAGAAACCCTTTGAATGCAGTCAGTGTGGCATGAAATTCAGAATTAAACGCGCTCTTGCAAGGCATACCATAGCTCATTTGAATGATTTGGGATGGAAGTGTGATATCTGTAATCATAAATTTAGTAACAAAAGTGAACTATCAAATCACAAGTTAACACATTGTAATAAGAATGTTCATTTGTGTAAAGTTTGTGGGGAAAGTTTTTCAACTGAAGCCCTTCTTGATGATCATTCTTCCCATCATTCTAAGCCATTTGTCTGCAGTGTTTGTGAAGCTGCTTTCTCAAAAAAACGCAGCTTAAATCGTCATAGCTTAGTTCATTCAGATGTGAGATCGTATTTGTGTGACCTTTGTGGAATGAAGTTTAAAGGAAGAACGAACTTTGTGAGTCATCGGTACATAACACACCAAAATCTGAAGCCTCACACTTGCGATGTGTGTAGCCAAGCATTTAGAACAAAAACCATTTTGCAAGCACATTACATGACTCATACCGGTGAAAAACCCCATTCTTGCCATTTGTGTGACAGGGCTTTCAGAACTAAGGGCCAATTGCATAAACATTATCGCACTCATACTGGTGAGATGCCTTATGATTGTGAAGTTTGTGGGAAAAGGTTTACCACAAAATCAAAGGCTAAAGACCATGCTCTTATGCATTCTGGTGAAAGACCTTTCAAATGCGATGTCTGTGAAAAGAAATTCATTACGAAGGAAAAGTTGACTCTGCATAAAAATATTCATCCTACAAGTTACAAGTGTCCCGACTGCGGAAAGGTATTTGCATTAAAAGGAGAACTTAATCGACACTATTGTGTTGTAGATGCTTTACCGGTGCCTTGTGAATAACTTAGAATTACTGGGGTTCATGGCTCTTTGTACATACACAATAAAATTTTTTAGGAATTTAATTATTTTGCTTATAACTATCTTTTTGTAGTTCTTTCTCATTATTGTTAATGATATGTAAAATAATTCGTAATTATCTATGAATTTGTTTACTCAAAAACAGGCGTTTCCAGAATTTATTTCATCAGCAACATGTAATCAGCTAGTGTATTTCCAAAATTTTGCACGTAAGTTTTTGTAATGCTTGCCTTTATTTTAGTATATAAACAACGGCTGTATACATTATATTTTCGAAAACTCGCATAAGATTTCAAAAAAGTGGGTGGTATATTGACTCTTGGAGCTCTGCAAAAGTGGCTCACTGTGACATACAGACAATCCTTTGGTAATTCAATCATCTTTACTATAAAGAAAATAGTCTAAAAGAAAATAATGAAGAAATTCTCTTTTGTTGGAACCCTGGACATGTCGGCATTGCAGGCAACGAAGTAGCTGCCAAGGCTGCAAGTGGCCATGTCTATGATCTTGTTCCTTTCGACAACATAAAAAATAAAATTGACTCACTATTGACAGCGGGCCTGGAGTGGAGAAACGCAAAACAAATTGCACTCCATCCAGTGTTTGACGAAAGGCTTCAAGTCATCAAAGATCACCCGAAGAGAACAAGTCGTAATAGCCGTCTTTGCATGGGTCGCACAAGATTCACACATGGACATATTTTTTGCCACGAACCATGCCCTCTTTGCAACACATGTGATGTCGATCAGACAGTGTTGCATATCCTCTCTGATTGTTCAAATTTCAATCATATTTGTTCAACTTCTTTAATAATTTTTATCCATTTTTGAAGGAACTGTTGGGCACACACACCTCATCCGAAATTGTTTCCGCTCCTTTAGGATTGGATTTCTTGCTCTTATTGTTCGTCTTTTTTATTAGTCTTGTCTTTTAGTATGTGTTTCTAAATTATTCTGCAGTTTTTCCTTATCGCTATTTTTCAAAATTTAAAACTTAGTTTATGTTTTTTTTCGGCAAATCTTTCAAAATTCTAGTTTTAAGTTTTTATGTGCTTACTTCTCAAAAACCTTTACGTTTTTGGCACGTTTTTCCCTAGCCTATTAGGCTCTTGTGACGTAATAACCAATAAAACCAACCAACCAAAAAATAACATTAACTATGGTGCATAAACACTGAAAAAAAAAAAAAAACCTATGTGGGTCATTCCAAAAATAAAGGTACCGTAAAATGGGGTTAATCGGAACACTTTTCAGCTTTAACTGTAAAAAAAGTAATTAAGATTTTTTTTTAATTTAAATTTTTGGGTAAAAACTTCGGTCTTGGTTTGTTCTTGATATTCCGAGCAAGTACAAAACATATTGAACAGTTTTTATTCATATACATAGCATTTTATAGGTGTTCCTATTCACCCCGCAGATAGGGGTCAATCGGAACACCTGGCTAAATTTTTATTTTTTTTCAATTTAACCTGTAATAGGTCTCATAAACATGTGTAATATTGATGGGGGAGAATAAGAACAGATAATTACTGTTAAATAAATGTATAATTTCAATACCAGTAAACGTTTATAATTCGTCAAAATTCAAAATAATTTTGAACTTATGAACAATGAAAAGTAATTTTAAGAAATGTTTTTGAATTGAAATACAAAGATTTAACATGAATGGAAGTCACTCATGTCATCCACAAATATGTACTTGTCCTTAAAACTAGTAATTGTGACTTGGCTTAATTTTTTTCATAACATCTCCTGGGATGAACTCTGCCTTTTCTTTAGTTTCTTGAAATTTCTGGGTTTCGAGGATTGTCCTGAAAGATTTTTTCGCTTATTCATCACTGTCTGTGTGCTGAACTTTTGCTACATAAAGTCTATGTGACTTTTCCCCTCGTATTTTAAGTCAAAAGAAGTCTCCTGGAGAAAAAACTTTTGAAATCTACAACTTTTTGTCATTTTAAGATCTAGTTGCTCACGAGAAGGGATAAACAGTAATAAATCCTTGTCCTTGTCTTGATTTGAAGAATTGGGGTTAGAATCTTGATTTTTCAAACAGTTTCCTTCAAATAAGTTTGAATTGGAACAACAAAACTAAGTGTTCCGATTCACCCCGCAAATTTTTTTCCTATGGCATTTTTCAGAATTCTTCATTTTTATGACACAATTTAAAAAAAATGTAAATTCTAATGTGGTATTCTGTTGTTCAGATACATGCATAATTGAAACATTTAGGTTTCAAATAGAAGAAGGTTTGTACTTACATATGAAGTTTTGCAGCATATGAAAACGTGATGTTTTCTAGCATTCCACGTGCAGCCCTCCTTATAAGTCAGTAGCGTTGCCAGATTGACAAAAGTAATTTTTTCTTACTTCCTGTGATCTTACCTTTCTAAAAAAAAAATTATTGGCGAAAAATACCCAATAGTATATTTTTGAAGAATTTCTTTGTACGGTCGGGAAGTTTTGTTCCGATTGACCCTGCTGTTCCTATACACCCAATTTTACGGTATCTTTCAAGAATTGATTTTTTAAAATTTTTTTTTAAAAATAGAATCTAAGTAATGTTTGAGAGGTTTGTAAATGTATTCAAGAATATAGTTTGAATATTGGTCGCATACTTTTAAAGAAATATTAGTCATAAAACTTAGAAATGTAAACTGAAAAATGTCTCCTGTGTTACCATTATTAAAGTATTCTTTTCATATTTTTGTATGAAAGTAAAAGAACTCTCTCTATGGTGAGAAGATTTTGACACAAATGCACTTTTACACTACGTTATAATTTTATGTTATTAAATATTTTTCCTCTTTAAATGTGATTTTTATGTCCCCTGTGTTACCTTTATTGCATTTTCTCAATTTAAAACTTTTTGCAGCTCAGTAAAAAGCATATTACAGTAAAATTTTACTGATATTTACCTAAACAAATTAGTTATTGCATATGTTTCAGTTTCCCTTTCGTCCAGATTAAAAGAACGTCTTGGTAACACAGGGGACATACGGTAACACAGGAGACATCAAAGTAACAAAGTGGACAAAATGAATGCAACACTCTTAAAGGTGGGGTTTTATAAAGCCTAACAATTTATTTTTCATATACATCAATAGGTGCATCAAATTTATAGTACAATCTATTCCCTTTCATCTTCAAAGTGGGATTTTCTAGAATTTCTGAAACATCATCAAATTTGATGTACGATATATCGTTTTCCTCTACTATGAAGTTTTTTCCACTGTCGTCAGTTGACCTGAGGAACATTACTTTTATTTCCCCATCTTCCTCTATTGGACCTTGTGCAATTCCAATATATTTAAACCCTGACTGTATTTTCCTCCCTCCCATTATTTGTATCAATAAATAGCTGCCAGTCGTGATCCTGTTCACGGATGGTTCTTCTATATTTCGTTTAGCAAGAGTTGAACTCAACTCTGCATCACTACTATCGGACGAATCACTACTACTACTGCATGAAGAATAGACTTCAGAAACCTTTAATTTTTTTTTCTTTGTTTGTTCTAATTTCAAATTATTTGCCACTTTTTTTTAGCCCCATGCAAAAAGAATTTTTGGGGGCTGTAACAGCTGCAAAATCTTCGGTTGCTTTCTATCCCACAGAAGCAACTGAGATCCCTATACAATAAATATTCTTTGTTTTCCACAATCGATATAATCGCCTTGTTCCTTTCAGGACAGGAATATTTTTAGGTAGCGCTTTAGAAACGGCTTCGATTTCTTCTTCTGTAATAACGAACAATTTTACTCTCGTAGACTTGCTTACAAAATGTATGAATTGGTACGCATCTGATATATCTGTGCTGCAAGAGATAATTCCATCAGCTATTCGCTTCAGAGTTCCGCCTATGCCATCAGCTGCACATTCCCAAGTAGCATAATCCCGTTACATCACGTTTTCCCGAAGAGTTGACATAACGTTACTTGTAACGTAAAAAGAGCGATAATTTGTCAAGTTACATTTCGGTAATGCAACGGTTGCAGAACAGTTGCTTGTCACGGTTTGTCAACGAAACTGAAACGCTACATGTAATTTGCTTATTTACTTCACATTAGCATTTGGAGCTATACCTATGAGACCCTTCATGGTGTGGCGACCTTCGTAATTACTATACAAATTTCTTCTCTGTTTCAGTGGGTGTGGAATTGCGCAATTAATTTCGGTGCATTCGATAATCATTCTGCACTGAGGAAAACTTTGAAAACAATTCGGCAAACACAGCTGGTTTTTCTTTGGGATGGAACATTGGACATTAGGGCAGTGAAAATATACAAATGCAACAACAGCACCCATATCCTGAAAATGTTGGTAACTGTGCTGGGACTAACAGAAAATCTAGCTGCCAGATCATCGTGGCACAGGTTTCGCTTTAATTTCATCAGGGTGAGCAGCAATTGAATTTCATGATCTAAAGCTGTTACATTCCATCCTGAATAATAATTAATTTCTTTTTGCGTACACAATCTACAAATAATTGCAAAGATTTTATAGTCGAAGATACCTGTCTCTTCATTTTAAAAATGTAACAAGTTTGGCGCAGTATAGCCTATAGAGGCTCTTGCGCCATTAAGCACTAAACAACCAACCAAAATACCTGTGTACATTAGCAGCCTAGCCTTGTTTTCCTTCATATACTCAAACCTACATAAAAAAGTTTATAGTAGTTCGTTCTCCTCCCTCAACGTTGCCACCTGTTGTCTCAGAAAGTAATTTTCGTCTTTGGTCTACGTTGAGGAAGTAGACGGGGCAAATCTTGGGTCATCTGCATCCTTATGTGGGGCTCAAACTTCGGGTTCTAGCTCACCAAACGAGTGATCAACCTTCCGCCTAGGGAAAAAATTCCACAATGAGTCAACTGATTTTTTTTTTTAGTTCAAATACATATGTTTACGACACACTAATAAATTGAAGCACTGAATTTTGAAGAAATAAAATTGGGAGGGGACATTTTGAAACGTTATTAAATAAATGCTCTACGGTGAAGATTATATTTTAAAATGTGTGAGCTTTAGTTACTTATAAGTACATACATGTAATTTAAAAATGTAATTTGCATTACCAAATTGCAAATTGTTACTAAGCATGAAAAGGAACAGCATGAGAGGAATTTTCCATGCCGTTTTCTGCTTTCTTCAGTAGGTGGGAAGCTTCGTTTCCCCTCATTTCTTGCGAATATAGTGGGGAGGTTATTTTTGCTTTGGTCCTCAAAATAACAGGAACAAACAAGCGAATACTGAAGATGGCTCTCTATCCTGTCGCCTAAAAGTATTTTGAGAAAATTCTTTTAGAGAAATATAAGACGTTTTTTAGTGGTCATAATAAAATGAAATCTTTCCACAAATTGTGGATAAGTTACTTTTTCAGACAGCAGAATTGATACTGCTGAATTCAGTTTTCCCGTTGAGTCAGCATACATTACCTGAAACAAAAAGAGGAACAGTGAATTAGTTCAGCCTAAAATTGGTTATTTTCAAATTTCAGTACTTGTAATTCCCAAAAAATTAGTTAAAAAAATATGCAGAAGCTTTTTTTTTTGTTCTGCAGATTAATAAAGCTATTAAGATTTGGAGAAAGTAATAATTATTTCATGTGTATTATACTAAGTGGTGTATAGTACAAAGATCCTAAGATGATCTTTAACTACTTTACTGTAAGACAAAGAGTAGAGAATAAAACTAAGTTGTTATCGGTGGACTATATCCAAGAAACTGCCTTCGTTACAACAGTAGGTTTTGTATTTTTCTCTTAAGCATTTAGCATCCCTTTCACACAAATGCGCCATAAAATCCAACTCGACCAACCACTCGGTGCTTCTACCGTAGTGCTTGCAATTGAAAGTTTGTCACAGGACAATATGGCTCAGACCTTTCTACCAACAAATTGTGCAAAACGCAAGAAGCCAGCACCATATATTTGAAATGATCGCTGTTGTAGTTCAGGGCAAGACAAAATTTGCACGTAATAGAGGGAAAAGGAGAGGAGTGCTCGTCCGATGCAACTGCAGAATAATAAAAAAGAGGAGTACATGGAGATGCCAGTTGTTTAGAGGATGAAACAGAGTTGTTACATGCCATCAGAGGGGGCAAGTCTTTTAATTTAGCTCTCATCCTTTGTGTTTGTTTTCGTCTTGTCTTTGTTTTGTTACGTGCGTTTTTGATCTGTTTCTAAATTATTCTGCAGTTGTACTTTTCGCTGTTTTTCAAAATTTAAAACTTTGTTATTGTTCTATTTTCGACAAACCTTTCAAAATTCTAGAAGTTTATGTCCTTAACTTATCAAGAGATCAATCTTTTTTCTCCACCTGAACAAACGTCTGGCACAGTATATCCAATTAAGGCTCTTGCGCCATAAACCCCAATTCTACCAACCTACCAACTAATTTCAAACCCTTTGTCTGCCAAGATCAGGTCTCCTGCTTCAAACACAGACAAAACGCCAGAGTCTCCGACATCTTCTTTGTCATATGTACTGCACGGATATAATTTGCCTATTTACTTCACATTAGCATTTGGAGCTATACCTATGAGATCCTTCATGGTGTGGCGACCTTCGTAATTACTATAAAAGTTTCTTCTCTGTTCCAGTGGGTGTGGAATTGGGCAATTAATTTCAGTGCATTCGATAATCATTCTGCACTGAGGAAAACTTTGAAAACAATTCGGGCAAACACAACTGGTTTTTTCTTTGGGATGGAACATTGGACATTAGGGCAGTGAAAGCATACGAATGCAACAACAGCACCCACGTCCTGGAAATGTTGGTAACTGTGCTGGAACTAACAGAAAATCTAGCTGCCAGATCATCACGGCACAGGTTTCGCTTTAATTTCATCAGGGTGAGCAGCAATTGATTTTCATGATCTAAAGCTGTTACATTCCATCCTGAATAATTAATTTCTTTTTGCTTACACAATCTACAAATAATTTCAAAGATTTTATAGTCAAAGATACCTGTCTCTTCATTTTTAAAATGTAACAATAGTTGGGCGCAGTATAGCATATAAAGGCTCTTGCGCCGTTAAGCACTAAACAACCAACCAAAGATACCTGTGTACATTAGCAGCCTAGCCTTGTTTTGCTTCATATACTCAAACCTACATAAAAAAGTTTTTAGTTCGTTCTCCTCCCTCAACGTTGCCACCTGTTGCCTCAGAAAGTAATTTTCGGCTTCGGTCTACGTTGAGGAAGTAGACGGGGCAAATCTTGGGTCATCTGCATCTTTATCTGGGGCTCCAATTTCGGGTTCTAGCTCACCAAACGAGTGATTAACCTTCCGCCTAGGGAAAAAATTCCACAATGAGTCAACTGATTTTTTTTTCTTAGTTCAAATCCATATATTTACGACACACTAATAAATTGTAATGAATTTTGAAGAAATAAAATTGGGAGGGGACATTTTGAAACGTTATTAAATAAATGCTCTAAGGTGAAGATTATATTTTAAAATGTGTGAGCTTTAGTTACTTATAAGTACATACATGTAATTTGAAAATGTAATCTGCGTTACCAAATTGCGAATTGTTACTAAGCATGAAAAGGAACTTTACAGCAGGAGATGAATTTTCCATACCGTTTTCTTTCTTCAGCAGGTGGGAAACTTCGTCTCCCCTCATTTCTTGCGAATATAGTGGGGAGGTTATTTCTGCTTTGGTCCTCAGAATATCAGGAACAAACAAGCGAATACTGAAGATGGCTCTCTATCCTGTCTCCTAAAAGTATTTTGAGAAAATTCTTTTCGAGACATATAAGGCGTTTTTTAGTGGTTATAATGAAATGAAATCTTTCCACAAATTGTGGATAAGTTACTTTTTCAGAACGTTCATAAAATTTAGACCCACCTTTTGTTCCACACAAAATAGAATCTGCACACTAGTGTGCATAATTTTCACTAAGAATTGGGACAGGTAAACAATTAAAAATAATAATAATGGGGTTAGTGGAAAGAATCTAGTTTAAAACATGCTTTATAGATGGCGTAATTTCTAATACATCTCTCAGTTAGGCCAAGTACTTATGACCACCCTCGTAGTTCCTTTTAGAAGCAACTTCTTGGCGAAGAATTTTTTTTTGTTACTGTTCGCGTTGAATCTCGTGTGCAAAACAAAGTCACCAGTTTGACAGTAGCATCAAGTCTCCTTACTTTATTTTGATAATCATCATCTGTGGTGTTCCACAAACATGGTAACTGCCTCCATAGTTCTATAACGTCGGTAACAAATTCCTTAGCTGAAGCCATTTTCTAAAGCGACCTTTCCCAGCAGCAAATACAAGCAGAATAAAGGAATTTGGGTTTAGGGTTATCATAGTAAACCCACTTTTCGTCCCCGGTCGCAATGTGATGCAGAAATCCCTTACGTTTTTGCCGCTGAAGCAACTGTTCACAAACATACCAACACCGTTCAATGTCTCTTGGTTTCAACTCATACAGTTCCCAAGTTCCTTCTTTCTCAATCATACCCATGGCATTGAGACGTTTTGAAAGGGCTTGCTGTGTCACTCCTATTGATCGTGCTAATTCTTGTTGATTTTGATGCGATTCTTCACTCAGCAATGTCTCCAATTCTGCATCTTCGAAAACTTTCTCTCTTCCACCACTATGCCGGTCTTAGACGTTGATATCACCGCTTTCAAAACGTTGAAACCACTCAAGGCACGATCTTACACTAATAGCGTCCTCACCATATGTACTTGAGAGCATTCCTTGAGACTCGGCTGCTGTATTTTTTCATATTAAAACAAAACAGTAACACCTCCCGCAATAAGTACTTTTAAATGACAAACTTTGCGGGTGATAGAAGTCAATTATACCATCTCGTGCTCTGTACACATGTAACACTCATAGGCTAGATATTTGCTGGAATAAATTAAAACTCAGCACTGGAAATGCGTTTTGAGTGTAAAAATATGACACTTCCTTTCTGTTTTAAAGAAAAAGACTGATATGTTCTTTCAGCAAGTGAATTACAGTTTGAAGTCAGAAAATATGTAAATCTATTAATTATACTATCATGCAGCCACCCCTTTGGAAAAGGTAAACTGTTTTTTCTTAAAACATCTAATTCATAGACAAGCTAGGTCTAACGATTTTATTTCAGTAAATGTAATTTGAATGTCATCCGTGCAGAACACCATTTGGTCGGAATTCTTAAACTTCATGACACTAGGAGTATATGAAGCATTGGCACTGTCGCGGTTAACAAATTAGAGCCATCAAAATCCATAAGACTCTAATTACTTGCCTTTTTAGAATGTTTAGGTTAGTAAAGTTCTGACGCTTGTTATTATTTGAGGCTTTCGTAGCAAACAAATCATGTTTACAATTATTCAAATAAGAAGCTTAATTAACAAATGGCATATCTACTATGTTATTACCTTTTACGGAATTTCTAATGCCTTTGCAAATGGAAATTATGTCTCGTAAACTTCTGATAATGCTATTATATAAAACTTCTTGGGCTCTGGGATTTTGCATTTCAACTAATAATTCTAAAGCACGTTGTTGGCACAAATTGGGATTTTTTGGGAACAAAATCTATCGACTCAACAGGCTCAATTACCTAAGGATCATGCTACACTTTCTCCTGGAGAAGCATTTCAGTTTATAACACTAGTACTTACCTGTCTTGATAGTTTTGAATGAATCTTATGGATATGCTTACATAATGGATTACAATCACGACAATCACAGTGGTACAAATGATTACATGAATAAATACAAGATATGAATTTGCATGTTCCAACGTAAAAGTCCCTTTGGCGGCATTTATCAAAATCTTGTTACTGTGTAGTAGATTTTTGGATCACTTTGAGACCTAATCATCGAAGTATTATATGCGACATGCTTTCAACATGGCGCACATAACTAGCTGGATCATAGTTATGTTATATGTATATATGTTTTTCTATTTTTAGGAGACTTTAAATAAATTATCTAAGCTCCTATTTAGCTTTCCATTAAAATAGTTTTTAGTTCACTGAAGTGAGTCACAATACGTGTTAGGCTCTGTAAAAGAATGCTGAAAATGGCGATAGGCTAAAGCCCACAGATTAGCTTTACCTACAATTGACAATGAAGTAATTAATAAATTTACATTAACTTTTCATGTACTCACTAATAAAATTATCGAAAGAAGTATGAAAGACATTTAACTTTCTTCTGCAGCGTATTTATTTTTTTCTCAATTCCATTTCTTATTGTCATTTATCTTCCACTCAGAAATAACTTGCTCTGCCATGCTTGATGATTATGCTATTTACATTATAAGTACATAGTTCCAGGGCCAAATGCTTTTTTAAATGCAGAAAACGTACTCTTGGCACCATCAGTCATAAGGCAATTTTTATTTCGGGAATAACCTCTTTTAGACTGACAAGTAATTGATACATAGTTAATGAATCTAGCTAGTTTGTGATAAAATGTGCTACAGGATAATCATTACCAAACTCATTAGATACAACTAAATTTAACAGATAAAAAATATGCTGATTTGTTTTGTTTTGAAATCAGTGTAAAAAATCGTACGTCATGCATCAATCATTACTTTTTTCTATTCTTTGGTTTGTAGCCTCAGTGCAAAAGAATCTAAAGCAAATGGTATTTCAGCCAAACCCTTTGCCAAAAAATTGTTTGCTAACCTTGTGGTTTACACAGTACTGGAATGTACATTTCTTTAAAGATAATTTACGATTGCATGAACTGGAATCGAATCCGTATTTTTCACTAATTGTGATGCTGCTGCTGCGCGCTGTCCTCTATTCTGAAGGACTGGCACTGCTTCTTTCTGATGCTTCTGGAATGTAATCGGAAGCATGCGTCACCTCTTGATACTAGTGATTCTTCATTGGCACCTTGACGTGAGAGAAGATCGGACACCACAGTGCCCAGACATTTCTCACCACGATCCAGTTCTTAGGGATCAAAGCTCCAGCTCCTGGGGAGCATATAAGCACACACTTCTCAGGAAATTGTGCTCCCAACCACTCCTCTGGGCTTGTGCTTGAGGATTCCCATTATCAAATGAGGAAAGTGGTCTGCTATCCTCAAGAAGGTGACACTCAGCCGACTGACACCCCGCCCGAGACGTTGTATGCTTCAACTATGCTCATGACTTTGTTCAGGCCCTAATCCCTTTTAATAACAGGACTTTTACGTTTATTCACGTAATACTGAATTTTCTTTCTTGAAACACATAATGGCTTCTTTTGGAACTAACTAATTTTTTGGAGAACTGTTTGCGCTTTGAGCACCGTCTTTTTATTTAAGTCGGAGATTGAAAATTTGGCAGTATATTAGGGTGGATAAAGGTAAAAAAATGAGCCACCGCCGTGACCTCTAAGACAATTTTTTTTTTTTTTTACCATAGGTTTGTGAACCACCCTATGCCACCTGTTGCCTCAGAAAGTAATTTTCGGCTTCGGTCTACGTTGAGGAAGTAGACGGGGCAAATCTTGGGTCACATCTGCATCCTTATCTGGGGCTCCAACTTTGGGTTCTAGCTCACCAAACGAGTGATCAACCTTCCGCCTAGGGAAACAATTCCACGAGTCAACTGATTTTTTTTTCTTAGTTCAAATACATATATTTACGACACACTAATAAATTGTAATGAATTTTGAAGAAATAAAATTGGGAGGGGACATTTTAAAACGTTATTAAATAAATGCTCTACGGTGAAGATTATATTTTAAAATGTGTGAGCTTTAGTTACTAATAAGTACATACATGTAATTTGTATTACCAAATTGCAAATGATGAATTTTCCATACCGTTTTCTGCTTTCTTCAGCAGGTGGGAAACTTCGTTTCCCCTCATTTCTTGCGAATATAGTGGGGAAGTTATTTCTGCTTTGGTCCTTAAAATAACAGGAACAAACAAGCGAATACTGAAGATGGCTCTCTATCCTGTCGCCTAAAAGTATTTTGAGAAAATTCTTTTAGAGAAATATAAGACGTTTTTTAGTGGTCATAATAAAATGAAATACGTTCATAAAATTTAATCCCACCTTTTGTTCCACAAAAAACAGTCTGCACACCAGTGTGCACAATTTTCACTAAGAATTGTGACAGGTAAACAATTAAAAGTAATAATAATAATAAGGTTAGTGGAAAGAATCTAGTTTAAAACATGCTTTATAGATGGCGTTATTTCTAATACAGTGGTGTTTATCAAACAACTACCACCATCTCTCAGTTAGGCCAAGTACTTATGACGACACTCGTAGTTCCTTTTTGAAGCAACTTCTTGACTAACTACTTCTAATTTATAACTACTAGGATTAAAAACACTACCTAGCTGCAAATCTCTCCCCCCCCCCCTTGAGTAAAACTTAGTATAGCACTAAACTAGCGCGATACTGTTCTAAATCTTGGTAACCCCCGTTAACAGCGCCAAACTAGATCGTCCCGTAGAACTGGACGAAAACCTGGCAGCCTGTGCTTCACATTGCTGAAGATTAAAAAACAGCATACCCTTCATTGTAGATCTTTACTAGAGCTTGATGTTTTGGGACAATGTCTGCATTGTTACGCAAGCACATTATTTCAAGTTCAAACTTGACAGGCTTTTCCTAATTAACTTCATCTTGTATTTGATAAAATAAAATGAGGAAGGAGGACCTCAGTAATCCGGACTGATTGGCAATCCAGCTCGGGGCCAGAATAATTGAAATGCCGTTTATCTTGTCGTGGTGGGGGGGGGGGGGATAGAACAAAAACGAAGTCTTTACACATTTTCTAATTTCTAACTACTAGGATTAGAAACACTACTTAGCTGCAAAATCCCCCCTCGAGTAAAACTTTGTATAGCACTAAACTGGCGCGATACTGTTCTAAATCTTGGTAACCCCCGTGAACAGCGCCAAACTAGATCGTCCCGTAGAACTGGACGTGAACCTGGCATCCCGTGCTTCACATTGCTGAAGATTCAAAACCAGCATACCCTACCTAGAAGAGTATGGATCATCAAAGAATAGGGGGAGTGGACAGGGAACAAGTAACATCTAAAAAATCAAATAAAATGAAATTCCTATAATAAATGGGAGAGGAAGACATGGAAAAAATACTTTTGCATCAGACCCATCACACCGTGAAGGGGTAAAGTCAGTATCATTAATTTCGTCATCCAAAGGGATATCACCAAGATAGTGTCATCGATGTCCACATTGGGGGCCCTCCTCTTGGGCATCAAATGCTCGATGTTCTCTGACTCGGCCATTGGGGCGTCTAATTGAAGGAAAAATAGCCCCTCTTTGGTCCACCAAGGTACACAGCCACGATGTCCCTCAGAAACTGGACGATTTGAGCACCCATACTGGGCAATCCCCTCAGACGGAAACGCGTATAGTAATGCAGCCCTATATACCGGCTCTATATCTCAAAACCAGATGAACAAAATCCCAAAAAATATGACTTCCAGCAAATTGGAAAAATTTTAGCTAATCAGGGAAAACAATCGTTAAATTAAAAAAGGAAATTTTTCTAAAAATGACCATTTTGAAGAAATATATTAATTTTATTCTAAGCTGAATAGTAATTGATGCTTGTAACTCACTTCTGTACTTTTTCCGCTTTCAATTAAAATTTAGAAAAAATATTATGTTACAGAAGTTTTTAAAACGATAGCTCAGATCAAAAACCGTTATTCGTTTATTTCAAAACTACCAAAAATGTCCTTACTACTTTCTTGCTTAGCACGGCAGTATGATGCTCATAATTTATTTTCTACATTAAGTATTGTATTCCGTAGAATTAAACTTAAATTGGAAACAAAAGGTATATTACCTGCTACCATCAAAATCTGCCCAAAGCAGTATCCAAGGAAGAGAGGTCGAACTTTTGTTGATTTTTCTTTTTTCAGCTTGCTGGTTCATATTCAGAATTTTCCCTTGTTTTTTAAAAACACTATCGGGTGTGTCTTCCGGATTTGGACTCCAAAATATTTCGAACGTCTTCTCTTCAAAATTCGTTTCGAAATCCTTTACGAAACTTGCACAATGGATTTTCGCCCTCACGTAAATACTTTATATGGCAACACATATTTAGTTTATATTGACAAAGTAAATCCAAATTAATTGACAAAGTAAATCCAACAACAAGCAAATAAATGTAATTGAATATTGTAATGATTTTAGGTTTTTGCATGAAAATTTTTTATTTTTGATATACTCTACGATTTAACCTGAAAAATGCCAAATAAATACTTTAGACATGATAGCAAAAATGAATGGGATAGCATTTAACGAGAATGAAATTTCCTACAAAATGAGACCAAAATAAAGTTTCTGGGATCAGTAGTTTTGGTTTTACAGAGTAAAAACTACAATTTTTGGCTAAAAATCGCTGTTTTTCTTAACTTTACCCTCTTTGCGGCACGTGTTAATATTATCCGATGAAGCTAAAACTTTGCAAATCTCATTTTCTAGCCCATTGGCACATTTTAGGGGGGGTGCCGCAAAAGATTAGCTGAAAATTTTTTTTCCCCATGTTACTTGTGACCACCCTATTCCGTACTCACAATACTTGATCAATTTCCGTAAATCTGTTACAAATTCATCAAATTTCTCATCACGTTCTTGTTTACGGCAATTGAAAATGTACCGTTCTACCACCGTGTTTCGTCTGGGGTTTGAATAATTCTCGAACGCAGCTAAAACATCTTCATATTTTTTTCGTTGTTCGTCAGTTAGCTGAAACGTATTAAACAACTCTACTGCTTCTTCACCAACGCAATTAAGTAATATTGCGACTTTAACATCGTCGCCTTTTTCCTCAGCATAGCCTGCGGCTCTCAAGAAAATCTCAAAGTTCTGTGAATCTACGCCACTCATCGGCAACATTACCATACAGGTTTAAACCTCTTGGTGGTTTTATCGACGACTCCATGCCTCAGCTGAAGAAATTCATTTACTTTGCACATAGGTTCAAAGACGACTGCGCCATGTTGTATGGGCGATTCTCTGTAAACCCGTCATTTTTCACACGAAATCTGTCCGGGCACGGTTGTTTGAAATGTTCGTATAATTATAATACTGTTGCTCAGAAAATTAATCTATTACTTTGGTTTGAAAGAGGGCCAATTGAAGTTTGTGTTTTTCTGATAAATCATGATAGGGGGCAAGTCCCCCGCCTAGTATAACTAGGCAGGGGACTGTGCCAGGTGACTGTGTTTTTGCTCTTCTTTGCGTAATATCTGCAAAACTATTGAAACATAATTAGTTACGAGACTACCTATAAATTTAGGCACAGATCGTGGACATAATAACTAATATGTTTTATAATTTAATTGATTGACATTAATAAAATCACTTCCCAGAGGACTGTTTTCGCAACGACCCAGATACATACTTTCATCACAAATGTGGCTCTCAAACTAAGCAAAGTAGCGTTTCAACACAGTTCTCGGCGATTTCGGCAAAAACGGCGATTTAATTTCAAAAACATGTTCCATTCAGTTTATGCAAAACAAAATATTTATGACTCCTAAAAGTTTATATGAATATGAATTAATAAAAAATATATATCTATATATCTAAGTCTCAAAAAAAATCGCATCAAGCTTTTAAAAAATTTGATTTGCTGTATCAGAAATTGTTTTCCTTTTAATGTCAAAAACATGTTCCATTCAGTTTATATGAAACTATACAAAATATTCATAAACCCTAAAAATTTGTATGTGTAAATATATATAAATTAAAATAAAAAAAACTTATCCAAAACAAATATAATAGCAATGCAGTTCAGAAGTTTAAAAAAATTATTTATACATGCATACATGTGAACTGAAATCATTAACAAAATTTTAATTTGCAGCTATTCAAGGTTCCCTCTCATTTAAGCTATTTTAATACATTTATTCCTGCACATTTTTTATCTATATCAGTTGATTTAGCAGAAGGTTGAAAAAATTACAAATGCTGTGAGCCATTGAAAAGTTGCTTAAGGTGACCCATTTACAATTTGTCTTACTTACGGAACAAGGACTTGGAAAGTCCCTGTTTAAGATGCACTACTGCTATTAATCCAGAAAATTTTTGAACAATTCAAACATAAAATACTAGTGATAATACATTCCATATCAAGTGTATGGAGAAAAAATGTTATTCACTACTGAACTTTAAAAATATCAAAATTTATAAATGTCTCTGAAACCTAAATTAAAAAATTATTTAAACAAAACACTAGAAATTTGGAAAAGAAATTTTTAATTGTTGCAAATATGAGAATAAATATTTTGTAATATAGAGTGCACTTACATCTATTGAAATTTATGGTGTAAAATCTACCGTACTTAAAATTTCATTATCTTGTTCATCTAAGGTTCTTTCATTTGCATATATGCTTGAATCAAATTTAAGCATCAAATTGCTTGGATTAAAGTTATAGCAGCAAATATTCCAATCCTCAAAATCAGGGACGTCATTTCAAGTTTTTCCGGGGGGGGGGGGGGGGCAAAGGGTCCAAACACAATGCAATTTCATCGGAAAACATAAAAAAACAACGCCCACTAATGTGTAAATACATTGATTTCTCAAAGTCAGGGGGGGGGCAATATACCCCCCTACCTCCCCCCCCCAAATGACGGGCCTGCTGAAAATGCATTTTTATCCTTAATATTGATGAAATAAGTTCTAATCCCATTCTGTTTCTCAACTTTGTTCTTGTACGTGTAACTCGCGAAAACACTCTTTCAACCGTTGCATTACTTATTGGTAAGCTGTACAATGTAAGTGCATATTTTGCTAAATCAATAAAAACAGGCTCACCAATTGCATTTGTTATTTTTGCCACTTTGCACCAAAATTCTGCTCCATCAACTGGTTTATGTGTTTTTGTTTATATATGTTTTAAAAATGTTTTTAAAATTGTAAAAAAAGTTTTATAAGATATCATTGTTTATTATACATATCTGACTTTAGACAAAATCACTTGCTAGTTCTTGCTCTCATCTTGTCATTTTAAGTTTTATGTGTCTTGTTCTGAAATGTTTTAAAATTTTAGAAGTTTTATGTAAATTGTATTGTAGATTTTGCTCTGACATCTCTTCATTTTTTAAATAAAACGATCGTTTGGCGCAGCATAGCCTACTAAGGCTCTTGCGCCAGTAAAATCAATACAACCAACCAACCATCAACTGGTATTTCCCCAGCATAAACAGTTTTCAAATCTGTAGTCAATAAATTCCTCCATTGGTTCTCTATTTTTTCCAGATCACTTGAACCGACAAGATTTAATGGCAACCACTTTCTCAATTGGAAGGTACACAACAGTTCCATCTAATGTTATGTCCAGAGACACATGTGATGGTTCCAAAATTCTATGCAGAATAGATAAAGTAAAGTTGCACAATTCGTCTAAAATCGAGCAGTGATCTGCCTTCTCCTTCTGGAACATTAAATTAACTCTTTCGAATTCCCCTAAAATGGGTTTTAGAAAGGTGAGATGTAAGAAATTTGCTACGTCACTATACATAGCGTGCAGTTCTCTTGCATAATATTTGTCATATGTTGAGGATGTCATTTCAAAATGCAGCTTCAATGTATCCCACTGGGAGAGAATCCTTTTCACTCCATTACTCCTTGCCAGCCATCTAGTTGATGATATATAGAGGTATCAGCTTTAAAGGTTCTTCTCCATCATTAATAACTTGAAAAATTTTCATGTATACTTCTCTTCTAAGAGCTGATCTGTGGAACCAGTTGTAGGTTTCTCGAAGCATGTAATCAATATTTGAAGGCAATTCTTTACATTTTAATAAATCATAATGTCATTTAATTTTTTTAATGGGGGATTTTTTTAGTAAAAAATACTGAAAATTACAAGTTACGAGAAGCGCTGTATACAAAATACATAACTAGTTACACACAATTTGCTTGGATTATTTTACATCTATAAATGGTCCAAATGTAATAGCTCGCAGGTTAAGAAATTTTCCAAGAATTTTAAGATTTACGATAAGTTACATGAATTTATCGAGAAATTTCTTAAAATTATTCACCATGTAAAAAAGGCTGTAACTCAAAAAATATTTTATCATTTACAAAACCTGCGGTCTGTTACACTCAGTACTTACAAGACATGCATGCCGAATTTCTTGTTTGAATTTTTAAAGAATTTCAAAATCATGTTTTTCGTAGCCAGTAATAAGCGAAAATAGCATTTTTCTGAAAACGTAAATAAGATTACAATTAAGATTTCATACGGTAAGTTGTTTGAATATTATCGCAGAACCCACCGCAGCAAAGTGAGAAATAGACATGCATTGATTCTTTTTGACGAGAAGTGGACACAACTCAGACATGAACTGTATGCAAAACACAAACTAATCAGACAATTACAGAGTAAAAAAATCAATAAAAGAGCAAGAAGTGTTTTCTTGGAAATTAAAATTATTTAACTTCAGCATTCCAGCGATTTAATAAATGCAGCGGCATACCGCAATGCAAATTTATAAATACCTTGTTTGTCTCCTTTCTCCCGAAGTAATCATGGCTCAATTGGTAGAGCGCGCAGCCAATTCGACTCTTGATTACTTTTGTAACTCAGAGTCTCAGGTTCGAATCCCGGAGCCGGGGATCTTCTGCGGAGGGACTCCATGAAAATTAACGGCGGTGTTGCTAGATATTAAAAATCTAGACAAACACCTACGCCAATCATCGGGATTATGTCCCTTTATTCTTTCAAATTACAAACAGCATCTGTATAAAAGATATAACATAACATATAAACAACAATAAACAGAATCAAAAGCTAAAATGCAAACAAAATGGGAAGATATAACATAACATATAACAACACAAGACTGTGTTGCACAGTAAATTTAATTAAAATCTCATAACTTGAAAGCAATTTTAATTTGTACTTACCCTTAGTTCAGGAAGAAAGCCTTGTGCTGGCAGCCGATTTCGAATTCTTCCAGCAATCCATAGAGCTAAATCCTTATGAACTCGAAATCTCCGCATAAATTTATGCTCCGGATAATCAAAAAAATTTTCCCGATCCCTTAATCGGCGCCTCGGGATTAATTCGTCGTCCTCCATTCTATTTATTAGATCCAACACAAACAATCCTGTGCCGAACGCCATCTTGATTTTTGTGTTGTGGAACGTATGCACCCAAAAAACGTGTGTGAACCGGTCCAAACCATTTGCTCGGACTGGGTTCGAAAGAGGTGAAGCGAGATTACGGTTTTTCAACTTTCTATCGGATCGTGACGTCTGAGCGGATTGAATCCGTGAGCGGACCAGTTCGATACATGGGAGATTCGAGTTCTTAATGTCCTGGAGTGATACCTAATGTCTCTAACACTGATATTAGACCTTTAAATTCTACATTGCACTTTAACACTGCAACATTAGTACCAAAACGAAGAGTTTGCAACTCCACAAATACTTTTTTTGGAATAATTTACCACAGAACGCCGTTCAGTGACTCATTCGCGTTCTGTGTTCTTTCGTCAGACACTTTTTAATAGTTGCTGATTGCATAGCTCCATGTACACCGGTTTAATTTTATTAATAATATGCTGGGGCGAGCCAGTAGAATTGTGTTTGCGGATAGAGATTTCATAATAATTTTGAAGCTTGTCTTTAAAATTGTCGGTCAATTTTCCTTTACCACCGTTACCTTTTGTATTTTTTTTTTAATTTTCGAAGACGGGCATCAACCCTCTTTTCTATATGTCCAATGCACTCAAATTTGGTGACAGTACCTTTTTTTCCCCATGCACATTTTTCACAGTATCAAATGCTTTGCAGCCACCTTCATCGTAATACTCTGTGATCTTTCGAGAGAACGCTATCCCACACTGGTTCCATACTCCCTGCAGATCCTTTGTGGTTACAGCAATTATGCTGTATTCATTTCTTGAACTCTTCGATAATCGTTTACATATTCTTGCATGCTATATTAATTTATATAAATATATAAGTAGTGAAGGGTGAAAATTTCAGCAGAAAAAAAATATATATTTGTGATGAAATCTTGCGAATGAAAGAAGTAATGTTCGCGCATTTCAAATGCTGCATATCCATACAGGGAAAACACAGGGAATTTTTTTTTTTTCAGAACTGAGTGGCAACCCTGAGTGGCAAAATAAAATGGAAATTCAAGCAATATTAATCGTGGGGCTGGGGGAGGTAGCTGTGCAGTAATTGCCGGCTGTTGAAAGTATAATACAGAACTTCCCTAATAGCAGTCTCAGTTATCTCTGTTTTGTGTACATTTGATTATTTTCTTCGCCATTTTTTTTTTCTTGGCTTCAATGATGGATGGAGGATCTCTTATCTCCATAGATCTTGTGTACCTTGGATCCACCAATTCAGGCCATAAGCACAGGAAGTAACAATTTTCTAGCTTTTCAAGCATTTTATTCTCCTAAAAACTATCTTCCCTTAATTTTTTTTCATGTTTTATTCCTTTCGGAGTCCACATGACAGAAATGCAATAATTTTTTCCAGTGACATAAAGCTGTCACTGCACTTGGAACAAATATTTGTTCGATCGCAGGTCCGATCTTATTGTCTTTAGAAACGCTTCAAAATTTGAACTTTTTCTGTTTTATAGCTTCACCTGGAGTAAAATTTTCACAAGATGAAGGACATTTTATTTCGACTATGCCGCTTGGTTGGATTAACCCATCTGGAGTGGCACCAAGATACTTTCGAGTTTTATCTACAAAAAGCCTAGAATCGGATATTTCAATTTCTAACTCTTTTTGAATGTCTTCCAATGCAATATTTTCATGTGTTCTGCCGTATTGCATACACTTGTTGTCAAAATTAGTATATAAAATTTTCTTGACCAAATTTTTACAGCTTATGTGTGGCAATCTGCAACATACATCAGCAAAAGGCGAAGCTATTATTAGTTTTCTTCTTTCATGCAGCCATAAGGTAGTCTCTTTGGGTGGTAGTTTGGTTTTCCATATTCTTTAATATGAGACTATTTAAAATGCCGACCTTTTTTTCTTCGAACTCTGAAGCTGGTAAGTCGGGCTTCTCAGCGCTGTCACCATAACTTTTACTATTTTCATTAGGGTTTGAAAATAAATTTCGCTTTGGTTTATGAGTGTGCAACTTTCTATACTCTGAAGCTGAAGATCTCGCAATATTTCTTCTTTTTTCTTGGTTTTTAACGAACATTCAGGGATCACCTTTCTTTATTTTTCTTAAAATGCTACTATGCGGGGTCTTGGTATTGTGAGTAAGAGTAGCGTCATTGTACCTTGTTTGATACGAGTTCTTCAGGCAATAATTAATTCTTTTCCCCCTAAAAGTTTTGCGACTACGCATTTAACTGCTCAACTGCATTGATCGTTGCATCCATCAAAAGGCTCTGCAATTGAGTTCATTATATACATAAGCCGGAAAAATATTTTTGAATTTTTCATTTCCTCCATACGATTGTTTGCCCTCACAAAATATGAATCACACTTATTGTGGTCTCCAAAAACAGTAAGGAGCATTCAAGATATCCAACTTCAATTTTTTTATTTTTTCTTCAAAGGAATTTTGTGCTGTTTTTCGGTATTGCACGGCTTTCACAATTTTCCTTCTGAGGCGGAGTATGTTCAAGCCTACAAGGTTTCTTAAGTTTCTGTTCTTGAATTTACTTTTTCAAGCTAGTTCTCTTAATTTGTTACACATATTTCTTAACAGATGGTTCTTACATTTCACTTTCTGAATTGCCAAGTTGTGATATTGGTTATGGTCCAATATATGTTTATAGACATCCATCGAGAACTAATGCCTCCAAGCATGAAAACACGAGCTTTATTCCCTCTGCCTGCCTGATCAGGGAACTGTTACTTCTCCAATCTGATGACTCGATGAAGATTCAAAATCAATGGCCTCAGAAATTTACATCCCATCATCCATTAGGAACCAACATTTCTCTTGCACATAATTAAATGCTTCAACTTAGAGCCTCAAAAATTTCAGCTAATCTTCAAGGATCCCAGTCTTGAATTGTAAGTGCTGTAGCCGCAGCTGCAATGTTCTAACACATGGGAATGGATACTTGAGGGTAACGCAGACTTTCATAACCACTTTTCCCGCAAGCAAATCTCAATCCCAGAGCTGTTTCACAAGTCTTGTTCGACCATTTACCGAATTTTAACTGTCGAGAGTCTTCATTTGATCATTATTGAAAACTTTTCTCAAACATCTCTTCTCAGAGTCTTCTTCTTTGATTAGTTGAGCCTCCAAATTTCTGTTTTTATTTGATTCAGCTTTTTTTTTTCAATATTCTGTTCTGCCTTATAAGATCTTTTATCTTTTTCGAGATTGGCTACTTGAAGTTGCAGCTCGGCAACAGAGGGAGTTAAATTGGGCATCTGACAATTTTCTTTCACTTCACCTAAGACCTCTGATAATCTGGCTTTCTTCGTTTTATCACCTCTAAGGGGATTTTTTTTTTGTTTTAATGGGTTGATACAAAAAGAGTGTAGAATCGGCATCTTTTTCAATGTTTTCCTTCCTGTTCTAACATCTTCGATAAATTGATCTGCACAAACACAACACTTCTTTTATTATTGTTACGCAGCACGGAATCATCTCAGTTTGTTGACACCTGCCTCAATTTCAAACGGAATCCTGTCGTCCACGCATGAGTAAAATACAGGGTTGCTATGTTTGGTATTTATCGCATTTTTGGCACAAATTATACAATTTGACGCGGTGTGCATTCATCCGCATGCGCAGTTCTACTAATGAAAATTACAGGTAGCAAGTAACCGTTAAAGTCATGTAATTTTTTTTAAAATTTTCCGTGACTTAAATAAATTTGAATATGCTGAGTAGGGGTGCGACATCGAAGGCAAAACATCGATGTTTCAAGACATTGATGTTGGAAAATAATGGCATCGATGATATTAATACATCGATGTTTCAAAACATCGATTAAAAAAAAAAAATGCTTACATTTGAATGTGCAGTTATTTAGTTACTCATTACAAGCACTTCTCTTTGTATCACTCAATTAGATCATATTTTGTCTCCTGGAAAAACATCAACCGTGAGATATCGATGTCAATTAAGAAAACTTTTTTCAGTAAAAAATATGCTGCAATGTCGATTAACTCTATAAATCTCTTTTTCTAAAACTTGTTTTTTTTTTGTTGAAATGTAAAACATCATCGAAAAAATATCAAATGCAAAACAACGATGTTTAAAAATCATTGACAATAAATCATCGTAAGTTATTTGACTAAAAAAAATCCAATTGGGTTGATATTTCAACTAGTGGATAAAGAAGGATGAATCTTTTTCATCGCATATTTTTATTGTTTATTGCTCAAATGCAAAAAGACATCGAAAGAAGACAAAAAAATATTGAAGGCGAAATAGCAATCATCAAAAGACATAAAAAGACGGGAAAAAATTATAGATGTTTCAGAAACATCCAGAACAAAACATCGATAATAATCATAGAATTTTTTTTTTCTAATGAGGTTAATATTGTAGCTTCTGATTAAAGATGAAAACTTTTCAATAAGGATTCTTATCGTATAGTTTTCTCTGGACTTCTTTTCTGGAACATAAAGCATCGACATCGAAAACAACATCGATGCTAGAAAAACATCGACCCTCAAACATCGATGTTCTAACAAAAACATTGATGTTTCCAAAACATCGACATCGATGTCGCAGCCCTAATGCTGAGCATCAGTTAAAAGAAACAATAAATGTGTAATGTGCAAATCCCCTAATTAGAACTCAAAATAGGGATAATTCGCATAAATATTAATATTTATCTGATTGATAGTGATTCAACAAACTGCGTCAGAAAACGGTGACCGGTTTCTTTAGGGAAGTACATTCTGGTCGGTTTAGGAGCCTCACATATATGGCTTCAATCAGCATTAAATCTTCGATTTTTTTCGAAGCCACCTTACTGCCCCCCCCCCCCCCCCCCGCGCCGTCAAAGATCCCTGGATAATGGAGATATAGGGCCTCCACAGCCTTTTAATCATAAATCCCAGCTCGCACATACTCTACTACGATAAATCTTACCACACTCACGAGAGAAACGCTTTTTACTTCCTTTTACGTAGTAAAAGAAGTATTGTGATCGCGAAAAAAAAAAAAAAACACTCAAATTTGAGGCTAAATTTTGATTTTGCTCACCCCCGAATGAATGTTCAATAGTTTTTTCGACCTGTCAGCACGTGCATATGTACCTACCAACATATAAGCAGCCGAAAAATTCTTTTCAATCACCCCCAAATTAATTACGAGCCATTATAGTGTCGATTAATATGAGCATTAAAATAAAAAGCTGCCAAAATTCGTTATTTTTGTCAATTTTGTCACCAATTAACAAAGTTCCGAATGAGGGTCCACATTTGAAATGCGCTTTGTCCACTACTACCATCGGGATTTAAAATCCTTTCTTTGTTTATTGGTGTAGGTTTTGATTTTGATTCTGAGATTCCATAATTAAAATTTAATATTCTATTATTTAAAAGTGTATAAGAGAAAATCTTGGCTTTAAAAACAAATTGCTACAAAATTAATAACGCTTCACTGGCACACCAACCTTCAAAAAGATCATGCATGACGTCTACTGCCAAATTACTTGTTGCATGCCAATAACTTAAATCATTCATGCAGCAAGAACTTTTAACACCACACTCTGATACTGTTAAGTCACCAGAGCACACTTGATTAACATGCAAATCAAGTTGAGTTTTGTTATGCAGCAAGCTAACATCCTCTTTGATCATTTTATGCAAAATATATTTTTTTGCTAAACAAAACCTACAACAAAAATTAGCGGAAAAACTCTCTACAAATCCTAGCAATTTTTTTAATCCTAAATTATCGCCTACAATTTGGCCAAACTACAACTTTGTAGAAATCTCCCTGAAATTCCATTCCTTCTTCTGAAAGTTTAATCAAGTCACGAATAAGGCTGTGTAGTATTTTACGATACCCATACTTTTCAACGTCAAGAGAATAGTGTATATTAGCTATATATATCGAATCTAACAAAGATTGAAGTTGCCCTGGCAGATCTTATATTGAAAAATAGACAAACTCCAATTTATGCACACCTGTATGTGACCCCAATATATTTGAAAGCTCTACGTCATCTATATATAACTTGATTGCTATTGTGTTCTCAGCAGTTAAAAATGAATTGGCACTATAAAAAAAAAACATCTTGGACACTACGAAGTGCCGAGATTCTTTGACTGCTGTTTTGTTTGAAGGTCTTAAAAACATGCAAAAAACCCTCAATAGAAATAATTATCTTCATTGTCTCTATTATACTTATATATTGGCAAGTGTCATTTTGAAAGATTTGATTAGGCATGCCATTTAATTTTTGTTCATATCGTGTAACTAACAATTTCTTCCGGCTCAACATATTGACCACGTGCTTCAATTGCTTTTTTCATTTTATATTAGCGATTCTATGTAAGCTGGTAATTGGCTGTCCGGACTGAGTATTTTAAAAACAATAGTGTAATAAAGTAATTATCGCTCTTAATACAAGTAAAGCATTAATACTTTGTGGCCCAATTGTATTTGATGTGATAACAATTTAATTTTTTTCCTAAAAATTATCTAAACGCCAAAAACACAGTCCCCTGGCTGTCCCAATCTAATAGTTTAACACTTCAAGGTAACATTCCAAAAATCCTATCAACACTACATAAATTTGGCAATTAATATCTAAAAATAGAATAATAAAGCTATATTTTTCTTATGAAATAAGGTATAATTACGTATTTCTAAATTCTGTCCAGAGTTTTTTCAAACAGTCCCCTGCAACAAATTCAAAGCTGTAATATGAATAATCTATAACTTTTGCAAATTCTTTTTGGCATGAAAATTAAAGTAATCAGTGTGAATTTGCCGAAATCGCCGAGAACGGTGTTGAAACGCTACTTTGCTTAGTTTGAGAGCCACATTTGTGATGAAAGTATGCATCAGTGTCGTTGCGAAAACAGTCCTCTGGGAACTGATTTTATTAATGTCAATTAATTTAATTATAAAACATTAGTTACTATGTCCACGATTTGTGCCTAAATTTATAGGTAGTCTCGTAACTAATTATGTTCCATTAGTTTGCAGATATTACGCAACAAAGAGCAAAAAACACAGTCACTTGGCACAGTCCCCTGCCTAGTTATACTAGGAGGGGGACTTACCCTCTATCATAATTTATCGGAGAAACAAACTTCAATTGGCCCTCTTTCAAACCAAAGTAATAGATTCATTTTCTGAGCAATAGTATTATAATTATACGAACATTTTAAAAAACCGTGCCAGGACAGATTTCGTATGAAAAATGACGAGTTAACAGAGTATCGCACATATTTAGAATCAAACATGGACAGTGATGAAGCAGCAAAATCAAAGGTTGCCATTAGTGAACTGGCATTATGTAGTACTCCGTTCTCAGTTAAATAATTATTAGTTTCATGCTTTAAATAATTTACGGTACTGTTTATGATAGAAGATGTAGTACTGATAAATGAAATTACATTTGAAAAAGGCACACTACTGCTACCACACATTTCAGAACAATATTGAACAATTTCATTTTGAAACTTTTCAATCTTTTTTCTTTATAATCGTTTGCTGTTTCAGATTATCTGTTTACATCTTCAACAGCTAAAAAACTATTACTATATTTGGATGAACCCGGAGAAGTTTCTCCATGGTCCTCACTGTGAAATTAATTAAATGTCTCTTATAATTGAAGAGTTTCATTAACGCCTGCTTGCAATATTTTTCATAGCAAACATATGGTGCTTCATGATGATGATGATTTCTAATGTGAGCACAAAGTTCCCACGCACCTATAAAATATTTGTTACAAGCTGCACAAAACATTACTGCTAAATGATAAATAAATCTAAATGTTACAATATTCCAATATCAAATATGCAGTTAAGGGGCCACAAAGCAGGACCAGAGTAGCTCTGGATCAACCAAATGAAATTTTTTTCACCAATGAAAATTTTTCTTCAGATATAATTCTGAAGATTGATTGTTAAAGAAAATTTTTTCTTTCAATTCTCTTACACAGGAGTGCATTTCCTTTTCCAAACTAATCTGATAAAAACAAACATTAACCCTACACTGCATGATTTTTTATTTTTCGTAGAAAAAAATATATGTGTTTGTCAATGTAATAAGAAAACATGGAAAAATAATAAAAAAAATTTAACTCTAAATTTTCACCCCTTTCTAATTAAAAATAGTTTTGTTGCCAAATGGCTACACCATGCATTCAACAGATAAAAATAATTGTAAATGATAGTCTTGAAATTAGTTCTTCGTTGTAAAAAAAATAGAGGAATTGAACATTTGGTGCACTGTACTCTTGTAATCCTTTACATTTTGACATTTTACATTATTTTTTATATGTACTTGTACTTTCCGATGATCAGTTCTGTCAAATCTGATGTCTTTTGGAGGCTCTCTCGCGCAAGCTTTCTTTCTTTTCTCTTTTTTTTTCCTGGTTTGTAACTCTAGTTCCTCTGCAGCTAATGGTCTCTTTTTAATACGCTTTTATTAACTTCACATGTGGGTTTGTTTGTATGTATGATGTATGTTTGTAACTCTGAATAAAAGATAAACTGTACGTTCTTTGCAAATATAAAAGTAATATATTTAATATTATTTTTAATACTAAAGGCTAAACTGTATTGCATATTGATGTATTATAAGTACATGTAAACTTAAGTGCGGATATTCAGTAGTTTTGAAAATCAGAGGGAAACCCGTGATGATCACAGCGCATTCCAATGTAAAAGCGTATTTTTTAGTTTTTTTTTTTTTCAAAACTATATTTTAAAATTATTAATGACTTTACTTGTCCGTGTAAGCACAACGTTTGTGCTAACTGAAATCTAAAATGAACACGTTTTAAAGGCTTTTCCCTATTGATTTTTTGTTTGTTCACTCTGTTGAACATCAACTAAGCATTGATAATTGCGAGGTCTTATAAACGGTAGAACAGCCGAAAGTACCACTTTTGGGTCCGCATGATTATATTATACCTTCCAAAAAGAGGAAGAAGCTAGTGCGAAACATAAACAAAGCGCATCATACTTCATGAACTATAGAGATGAATCGAAGTGTTCTCTGGATGCTTACTGCATAATGTTGCCAAATGGCTACAGACGTGTATTATGTCCTAGATTTTTTCCAAATAATTATTTTGATGTAAAACGCATCTTAGACGAAAGATAAATGTTTATTTTATTCATGTTATTTTTTTAAAAGACGAAGAAAAATATTTCATTGTAAAAAATAATTTCAAAACACGGTAGTTTGAGTGATTTTAAAAGCTATCCATATGGATTCATTTAAGAGCATGTAACAGACAAGTGCTGCCATGTATGGAGGATAAATGGTGATAATTGCTTTAAATATACCCAATATTTGCATTTTATGCATTGAGTTGCCTTATGACTACATCCTACTATTCATAAGAAGGACAAATTGTCCATGTAGTCAATTGGCAACACCATGCAGTGTAGGGTTAAGGAACCTCCATGTGTTTTGGCAATTGGGAGAAAATTCGTAATTTAAAATATAAAACATTTTAAAGCACAAGTCCACTGCTTTGAGAAGTGAAGCGGCCTCGATGAGGCGGTTCTCAACCACAACGAATGTCTGTGATGGCTGCAGTTTGTCGCGCTTCTTATAGCCAGGATGAATGGCTGTTTTCGATCTCCGGACAACAGTCTGTCTTCTTCCATAAACTTATCAATACTTTCACTAACCTATTAACAGGATAGAAAAAAAAAAGAATGATGATGACGACAACCAGGGATGAAAACAGCTCTAAGTCAAAAAAGAGGAAAAATTGTGTGGCTTAAAATTTGAATCGACTTTTTTTTAATATTATGCGAAACGATATAGATTAATATAATAGTGTCTGCCATAAGTTTTTAAAATCCTTTTAACTTATAGAAATGCTAATATAATAACAAATAAAATAAACTTGCATTTAGGTTAAGGTTTTAACATGTTTTAATTTCATTTACCATCACGGATCCCCGGAAGATTTTCATCCCTGTACAATTATCTACGTTTCGGTCCTTCAGCTGTCCTACATGTATAATTAGCAGCTAATCCAAGAGCCAACGTGGGCCTCTTATCACTTTGGTAGCCCCCCCCCCTAAAAACTCGACAAATTTATACTGCTCCAATTCCGTTTCAGGTACTCTCAAAGGACGGGCCCTAGTTTCAAAGCTGACATGACTTTTTGTCGGCCCTGTGGGTTGTCCTGTCTACCAATTTTAAAAGTTACATATTCTATAACGCACTCTTTGACGTTACATATTCTATAACGCACTTAGTGCTTGGTGTTCGAAAGGGGGTCTAATACAGTTCTTCATTTGCTTAATGGCGCTGTTACACAGCACTTCCCTCCCGAACACCACATCTAGCAAGTCACTTGTGAACTTGTTACAGTTCGACTGTCTGCACAGTATTAATTTGGAGGTCTCCACGTAGGTCGACTTTCCAAGTAGAGTCGACCCGAGAGACTCCATACTTTTTTTTCTTTCTTCAGCATCTTGCAATTTTTTTTTATTGAATATTTCTCCTTTAGGTTGCTGTCACGGAGTAGAAAGAAAGAGATAAATGTTCTACGGATGCGCTAGCTTGAAAGTGGCAACAAATTCTCACCGCCGCCAGAGGACGCTACACGACAACCCCCCCCCCCTATTTCCTACGGGAATCAATGTAAATGATATTGAATCTGTCATCTTTTTAAATGCTGCTATGGGAAAGAAAAAAAAATTTTTTCAACTAGATTTTGGTGTAAATCTTCGATTGACATTATGAATTAAATATGATTTTCATCACGAAAATAGGTGCCTTATTCTTTGAGAAATAGGTTTAATCGAATGCACTTACCAACTTGCCAAATCTGACAGAATCTGTCATTTTTTAAAGACTGCTGTTGGCAAGAATTTTTTTGTTCAACTGGATTTTGGTGTAAATGTTCGATTGACATTATAAGCTAAATATGACTTTGATCCCACTGAAATTTTGCCATATTTTTTAAGAAAGATGTTTAATCGATCGCATCTGACATATATGAGATTGTATGGAACATTTTCTTTGCATTGTACGATGTTATTTTTGCTAAGAATCAGCTCTCTAAATTGTTGATAAATTAAGCATGTGCCAAAAATGTCGAATCACCTGCTGCCATATATTATTGTTGATGTGCAAGCATGTTAATATTGTGTAATTTTCTTTTTATAATCTAATTAATCATTAAATATTTTCAAGACCACCTACAATGAAGAAACGGTTCCAGTACAACCAGTCAGTCCCAGGCCAAGTAATATTGCATCTTACTCAGAAATTAACTCTATGCAAAACACAAAGTAATTAAAGACAATTACAGAGTACAAAAATCATGAAAAGAGCAAAAAGTGTTTTCTTGGAAAGTAAAATTATTTAACTTTATCATTCCAGCGATTTAATAAATGCAGCAGCATACCGCAATGCAAGTTTATAAATACCTTGTTTGTCTTCTTTCTCGTGAAGTAATCATAGTCCGATTAGTAGAGCGCGCAGCCAATTCGACTTGTGATTACTTTTTTAATCAGGGCTCAGGTTCGAATCCCAGAGCCGGGATCTTCTGCGGAGGGACTCCATGAAAATTAGCGGCGGTGTTGCTAGATATTAAAAGTCTAGACAAACACCTACGCCAATCATCGGGATTACGTCCCTTTATTAAGTTTATTCACACAGCATCTGTATAGGGGCGATTCTCTGTAAACTGGTAATTGGCTGTCCGGACTGAGTATTTTAAAAATGATAAAGTGTAATAAAGTAATTAACGCTCTTAATACAAGTAAAGAATTAATACTTTGTGGCCCAATTGTATTTGGAGTGATAACACTTTAATTTTTTTTTTCTAGAAATTATCTAAGCGCCAAAAACACAGTCCCCTGGCTGTCCCAATCCCATAGTCTAATTGTTAAAGATAGTATTTCAAAAAACCTATTAACACTACATAAATTTGGATATTAATATTCAAAAATAGAATAATGAAGCTATATTTTTCTTATGAAATAAGGTATAATTATGTATTTCTAAAACTTAAAATTGTCGTGTAACTTCTGTCCGGAGTTTTTTCAAACAGTCCCCTGCAACGAATTCAAAGCTGTAATATGAAAAATCTATAACTTTTGCAAATTCTTTTTGGCATGAAGTTTAAAATAATCAGTGTGAATTTGCCGAAATCGCCGAGAACGGTGTTGAAACTGTACTTTGCTTAGTTTGAGAGCCACATTTGTGATGAAAGTATGCATCAGGGCCGTTGCGAAAACAGTCCTCTGGGAAGTGATTTTATTAATGTCAATTAATAAAATTATAAAACATATTAGTTATTATGTCCACGATTTGTGTCTCAATTTATAGGTAGTCTCGTAAATAATTATGTTCCATTAGTTTTGCAGATATTACGCAACAAAGAGGAAAAACACAGTCACCTGGTACAGTTCCCTGCCTAGTTATACTAGGCGGGGGACATACCCCCTATCATGATTTATCAGAAAAACACAAACTTCAATTGGCCCTCTTTCAAACCAAAGTAATAGATTCATTTTCTGAGCAATAGTATTATAATTATACGAACATTTCAAAAAAACGTGCACGGACAGATTTCGTGTGAAAAATGACGAGTTTACAGAGAATCGCCCGTAGAAGAGATGTAAAGAAACAAATTTAACAACAATTACAAATTTGAACACATAAAACATGTGCATAATTTGATTATTTTACAATAATCATCTTTATGCACATGTTATAAAAGCATTTAATTACCAAGACATAAAAGGTTATTTCTAATAACCATCTTTATGCATTAAAGTAAAAAAAACTTCCGTCGGATAGGATACTAAGTAGTTGAAAATTAAAAGTGTAAACCTTAGTATAGCTTAAATAGTATAAACATACCTTGCAATTTAACAATAAATAAAATGTCCATCAATCTTCTTCCATATCATCAAAAGGGATATCCTCATTGCTAAAATATTTGGTAGTGTGGTGGGTACTAAAATGCTAAAGTTGGTGATAATGCTAAAAAATATTGGAGCTTGTGGAACTGGTGGTTGATGCTATAATTGAGAAAAGAAGATTTGATCATATCTGCTAAAAAGAGAAATTTTGCTCCAAAAATAAAAATACACATAAAAAATAGCCTGAGAAGGAATTCTAGGATATTAAAATTGTTTATTACAAAGTGATCGTATATAACATACATACATACATTGCGCGTTGAAATATATGGCCAAATAAGATTAAGTGAGCTCATTAAGAAAACATTAAAATGCAGCTGATCAGCTAAATATAAAAGTTAAAACCAGATTAAACATTATAATTCTGGCACACCAATGTCATAAGATGAACACTGAGCAGATATTTAGTCACGTGGCAGTTCAACTCTTAAAAGGTGTCCGAAATATTAATTATAAAACAAAAATACCTTATTGTCCATGCTCATCACAAATGTCGCATACAAGTAGATCCATTACCGCAAAAGATTCAGTATTTGTAGAGCAGATGAATTTCGATATGAGTTCCTTTATGCTCCGACCATCACGGAGGAATACATTTTTGTGCACTAAATGCAGATCTTCGGCATTTCTGCCCACTACACCACACTTACACGATCATAGCGAAAAACAAGTCGATAGCCTCCTTTGCTGGCTCTCCAATGAAACGTGAACTTTTCCCTTCTAAAACACACGAAGACTCAGAGCTGATTCATTGACTTCCATCAGTAGCTCCCGAACACATACATCCACGAGAGAGAGAGAGAGAGAGTGAGTGAGCCAAAAGTTGAAACACGCGGTCTCGCCAGTGAACTGATAGGTTGCAGTTATACAGGAGCAACCGCCACGTAAAGCAAGCGGAGAAAAAGTCCTTGCGTAATGAAGAGGAGAGCTCTGGAGGTACGAGACTCTTGGAGGATGCATGTAAGGAAAGTGAGAAATGATCGCTAGAGTTCTAGCATTCCTCCCCCCTAAGAAAAAAATTCTGAAGTGACAGCGCAAAGGCACATCATAGTCCTAGAGTTGGCACACGTAACCACGGAACTTCATGTCGTGAAAACATAAGCACACCATTGTAAAAAAATGAATACATAAAATAAACCAATTTAAAATGCACAAACACAAAATATAAATGAAGCTAATTATTCAATAGGCCACTGTGACCTATTATGAAAAAATTTGTAAAATTAATTAAAAATATATGTTCAGAAAAAAATTTATCACCTGATGTACAAACACTTAAATAACTACCAACATAGATAATATATGCAAAAAAAATAAAATCTTCAGGCAATTAAATATGTGTAAAGGAAAAATTTTCCATCATCCATAAAAAAATTTCCTAACCTTTTGAAAAAAATACCATTCAAAAACAAATATCCAATGAAGAAAATAAATACCTTTGTGCGATAGATGTGAAGTTTATTCCAACGTTAGAGATGCACATTTGTGCATCTCTAACGTTGGAATAAACTTCACAAATATCCAATGGTTTGATAATTTGTTTATCATTAAGTCAATTTCAGTAACTTTTCAATATCACATTCAAATTTGTCATACTCAATTCTTTTGCTTATTTCATTAGTGGTTTAGATGTTATATTTTTTTTACGCGCATAAACCAGAACTTCAAATCTTCTAACATTTTCATAATTCAACCAAATGTCATGCTTAGGCAAAAAAAAAAAAAAAAATTATACACTGTTTACATCACATATTCATATTGGGTGGAATAATGCAGTTCACTGAAAAATATAAGTCTCTGTTGACCCCTGAAAGCAGGATACCGACTCAAGAATGTGAACACAAGATGACAAAAAAAAATAATGACTTAAATTATCTTCCCTTTGAAACTATATTCCCAAAATAATCGAGAATTCGGACCAGCCAGACAATAAACGACTACCTATTTTGTGAGCTCTCAAAACAGTAGAGAACATATTTTCAAAAAAAAAAAATTAATAGTCAAGAAAAAAAAAATTGCAACTACCACCTATGAGTGACAAAACCGAACAAAATTTTAATCTACCAAGCAAAACTTTTTTTTTTTTTTTGAAGTTTTATTGTACACCACTTATTCATTTTCATTTGTGTTATCACTATCTTTCTCATTCTCAACACTAGTTTCATTGACATTTTCACTTTGAGCATTTCTTATATTGGCATTCAATGGTACCTGTAAGAAAAGTTTGCTAACATGATATTTCTTGACTAAGTCCCTATTTTGATCCTTAATTTGAATTAGATAATTATTGTTTCTTAATTTTTTTGTAATGGTGTGAGGACCGTCATATTTGGGACGAACAGTATTAGTATGAGCAGGTATGTTTATAAAAACTTTATCACCAAGTTTGAAATGTGGAATTGCACGACCCTTGATGTATTGTTTATGTTTTGAAAAATATTGATTTTCATTAAATTTTGTAATTTCTCTAGTTTCTAAAATATGTTCCTTTAGCAATTTTAAATACTTAGTTGGGTTTTCAACCTCAGTAGATTGTGGAGTAAGCTGAGAGGGTAAGTTTAATCTCCTTCCAAAGAATATTTCAGAAGGAGTGAATTTTGTCACAGAATGTTTGGAATTATTATAATGCAGTTTAAAGAAAAGTAACCTGTCAGACCACTCACAAACAGAGTTACACATAGATGACAGACTGTCTTTCATTATTCTATGACTCCTTTCAATTACCGAGTTGCCCTGAGGATAGTAAATAGATGATTTTCTATGTTCAATTTTAAGAGAATCTAATAATTCATCTAATTCAGCAGATTTTAAATTTGGTGCATTCTCAGTCAGCAGAACCTTAGGAATTCCAAAGCGGACAAAATACTGATTCAAGGTATGAATTATGGTGGAAGACTTAATGTTGTTTAAAAGTATGGCCTCTAAATACCTGGAGTAATGATCAATGATGGTTAATATGTAAAATTTTTGATCATGAGATCTTGGTAACTTGCCTACAACATCACAGGAAACAATTTCCCCACAAGCTAAATTACTCTTTTCAATAAAGCTAGTAGTTGTTAATTTTGCCTTAGCTTTATTTGCCATACATGTGCTACAATTGTTACAGAAATTTCTCGTATCTCTTAGCATTCCATACCAGAAGTAGCTTTTCTTAAGAAACTCGTAAGTTTTAGTTGTGCCAAAGTGGGTAGCATGAGCAACATTAAGACAATCCAAAATTAAAGAATTTGGAATGAAAATTCTTACCAAAGTTCTATGCGGCAAATTTTTTGGATTAATTTTAATCATCAGTAAATTATTTTCCTTATTAATGAAAAAGTTGTTGCAGATAAATTCATCCTTTTCTTGTAGTTTGTCAATAATGCATTTAGTATCTTTAGACTCCCTTTGCTTTTTGGCTATGGTTTCCAAAGTTAAGTTGGAATTCGCCTCAAAGACACTAATGTTATTTACCACAAGATCAGAATCAATTACTCTCGAAAGGTAATCACTAGGATTTTTTATTCCCTTAATATGCTCCATTTTATAATTAAATTGCTGAAGATACATGAACCACCTACCTACAATTTCAGGTTGTTTGTCAAGTTGTAAATGATAAGTCAAAGGCTTAGCATCAGTAAGAATTACAAAAGGTTTTCCCCCAAGGAGATATTGTTGAAAATGTTTGACAGAATCATAAACACCTAACATTTCCCTCCTTATTGAAGGATACCTAGATTCTGAAGGTAAAAGTTGTCTAGAATGGAATTCAACTGGAAAAAATTTGTTGTTATGCATTTGCATGAGAATTCCACAAAGAGCAGTTTGGCTAGTATCAGTTACAAGATAAAAGGTTTCAGATTCTACAATATTCTTTAGAGTGGGTTTGTTAAGCAAAATATGCTGAATGGTGTTAAAAGCTTCCTGACATTCATCATTCCATAAAAATGTAGAATCCTTTTTTGTTAATTTTACAATAGGTTGGACAATCTGAGCAAAATTATAAATTAGATGGCGAAAATAATTGACCTTTCCCAGGAAGGCTTGGACTTGCTTAACATTTTTTGGAATGGGTAATTTCATTAATTTTGACACATTGTCAGAAGATGGTGAAAAACCCCCTTTGTGAACATTAAATCCTAGATAGGTAATTTCCTACTTGCAAAGTTGTAATTTTGCAGGAACAAGAGTAAGGTTAAATTTTATCAATCTGTCAAAAACCCTTTGTAACCATGAACTGAGTTCCTCAATTGAATTTCCAGCTATAATAATATCATCAAGGAAATATTGAACATTTGGCCCCTTAATATCTCCTAGACACTTCGAAATACAACTGTGGAAATATGAAGTTGAGTTGACACTTCCAAATGGCAAGCGGGTAGGGGCGAAGTTACCTAACTCACAACAAAATGCAAGTTTCTTTTTATCTTCCTCCCTAAGTTGTATTTGAAAAAATGCAGATTTTAAGTCGAGAACACAATAGTACTCTTTAACAGCTATATTATGCAAAATGTCAGTAATTAAAGGTAAACATATTTTAAAGGACTGAGTGACACTATTTAAAAGTCTGTAATCTATAACCATGCTAAATTTTTGTTTGTTCGGATCCTCTTCAAATGATTTTTTCTTACAAAAATTACAGGAAAGCAATAGTTGCTAGAACTAGGGACAATAATTCCTGCATCAAGTAAATTCTTAATTTCCTGCTTGGCAAAATTCTTTGCAATGCTAGGAATTTGGTATGGTTTAGATTGAATCGGAAATTCGTGTAATAAATTAAATTCAGGAGTAACAGCATCCGTCGAGCCAAGAGTTTGGTATGACTTTGAAAATACCCTACGATTTTCCATTAACAAATTTAAAATTTTAGTTTTGTTGGGTTTATTGAGATGTTCCAAATCAAAGTCAGTCTCCTTATGCTCAGCTTTTCTCAAATCAACTATTTCTTGCATTGTAAGATTATTAACATGATAATTATCCTTACCCACAGAAGTAAAAATGTTATCTTCAACAACTTCACACTTCCCAATATTGGTATTCTTATTTACAACAATTGTCTTATCTGAGTTATTTTCAATAATAGTAACTATTTTCCCATTGTTGACAGTGTTCCAAGGATTCATCAATAGTGTACTGTAGCTTATTTTTGCAGAGAGTCAAAATTATGTGAGATTTTAATGACAAGGATTTAGGGACAGACAGAGAAACAATTTGAGAAGAACTAGGTTCCAACACAATTTTTTCACAATTTTTTGCAATGATTTCCTCATTGGGAGTTCTTACCAAGTTATTTGAAGCAGTCGTATCATTGGGAGATTCCTCAAAAAAATTAAATCTATCATTTCCCAAATTTTCTTTCCGAGGACCAACCCTCCAGTTTCGCGACTTGTTCAACATTTTCTAAAAAAAATTCGAGGTTTTCTTCATCATCCCCAGAAAATTTCGCTAGAGTTCTAGCACTCATCAAATAAAATGTTTGGATTCAAGAACGTTTTCTCCTTTAGCAACAAGCTTTCCCTCAGCAGCAAAGAAATTGCTGATATACGATAATTTGACAACACTTTTTTTCGACATTGTAATGAATCAAAATCCTGAAATAAAACAAAAAGTTAAGATTTTGTGAAATTCAACTTAATAAATTTGTATCAAACTGACTAACTGTTTGAAAATTAATAAAATGTGATATTTTGCGGCATGTTAAACACATATAGGTAGCATGAAAACATGATACATTCTAAAAATCCGGGGCTGCTGCCGATGTTGCATACAAGGGCAATTTGCCGCCACTTTCAAAATTAACTGCATAAAACAAATTAGATAAGTGTTGGTAAAAATTAAATCGATATTTAATAGGTTTTGGCTTGAACAATGGGAGTGGCATAATATCAAGGCAGCAAGCTCTGTATACAACAGAATATGACATTTGATTAAACACTTTTGATTATCCGTAGACTAGAATGACATCGCACGCCTAGAAGAATACTGTCACAACTCAAAAACAGAAAAATTTAAGATGGGGAAAAGAAATTGATATATTAAAGCAATTAGTAATAGTGCAGTCTATCATACATTAGGTTAGATCATTTCGGCTCATTTGCTTTCATAATGCTTTTAAAATAAACGTTTCTTTTTGACTTTTAAATCATGGCTCTGGGTACATCTCTGAACATTCGGAGTTTCGACTTTTGAGTTGTGACAGTATTCTTCTAGGCGTGCGACATGGTAACTGCAGACAAATGAATACCATGGACAATCAGACAAAAAGTTTAAAAAATGATGCTGGTGTATAAACACTAGATCAAACATTAAAATTATAGATAAAAATAATAAAATTGAGTGCAAAAAAAAAAAAAAAAAAAAACCTGCATGAGCTAAACATAGACAAAAACACTCATGCATTTAAAAAAAATAAAAAATCACTTATATTAGTACATGCCTTGAAACTTTATAAAAAAGTTTGTTACTCATTTTATTTAAATTTTTAAATATATTAATTAGTGATTGTAACTTTTTCAATAATATCTTTCACGAAGCAAAATATTCTTCTGCTCCTCAAAATAATTAGTTTGTCAAAACGAACATGAGCTGTTCAATGGCCGACTCAAAGATGTGCGCAAGCTGGGCTAAGTCAAAATGGGCGCATTCAGTAAATCCTCACTAATGAAGAAAATAATAGTATGAAACATCCGTAGATACTCGGAAGTTTACTGTATAGAATATGGTAAAATAATCATACATATAAAATTAGTGTTGATTAAGAGGTAAAATCAAAAAAGACAAAAACAGGAGAGTTTAAGAGACGAATGCAATCAAATTTCTAAAAAATAAACTTGCCAGTACATTTTTAGTACTAAAAATTTCTGTACTTAATATAAGTGTTAAATTGGGTGATGTAATGTATGTAAAATTGGTGCTTAAAGATTAATGATCAATATTTGTGGTTAAATTAAAAATTAAATGAATGTATATATGTATAAAATAGCACCATTATTTAAATGATCGTATTGTGTTAGTACTTGCATTGCGTTGAAATACTTAAATAAAAAATTTGGGAATTTAAATCCTTGATTTAAAACATATTAAAATTCTTTTGAATTCATGAATCACATCTAGTATACTAAAATCAATTATTATTTATTTTTCCATAAATTTCATTTTGATCCAATTAACTAAATAAATATCATTCATTATAACCAGAATATTAAATAATAAAATGCACAATCCATCACAAATATACCTTAAAATGCAAATGTACCTTTCTTATAATATAAAATTCACATTCGGATGATTTGTTTAGAAGGGGAGAATCGACGTCTCCCTCTTCTATAACTATATTCGGGAAATACCAATGTGCGAAAGTTTCTCTACTGTTCCGCTCTTTTCGTAAATAATGATGGCACATTTCATAATGTTCGAATATCAATTGGGTTTCAGCACCACTATTATAATGTTCATGAGATGAAGAATGACTTCATTTGCAGGCACTGGTAAAATTTGAATCTCCACGTTATCAAAATGGTGTTTCACTTATTTACGGAACGTTCAAAAACAGCTATACTGCTTGAATTGAAAGGGTCATTTCATTTCACACTCCAGGGTCCCCCGTACCTACCACAGCTTCGCGGTTTAACCGGGATAGGGCCCTGAAGAGCGCTCTGTTCTTAATTTTGAACCAGCACCTAGGGTCGCGCAAACCCTGGCATTATTTCTTCAGCATCTGCGCTGCAGGTTTCGTCTAGGCAAGATCAGGGAGTGTCGAAATTTCACGAAGAGCTGGAGCCTGGTGCTTGATGGGTGTTGATGCTGCAATTTTCGTCTGGGGGAGAGGTTGCACTGAAAGTAGAATGAAAAAAAAAATTAATTAATAGTTCAACGCACATAAAATATTAAAAATATTATTAATCCAAATGAATGAAATATGATATCCTCTCCATGTAGTTTCGTAATGATACTTCTCCATTGATGAATTTCGTCTTCATTGTCAATATCTCCTCGTCTAATTCCATGTACTTCCGTCTCTTGCTTGTTGGCTTCATCGATCCTGCACACAGCATGCGCATCTCTGTAATATTTGCTGCCTCATCCTTTTTTAACAGGTCGATCATGGAAAATATGTTGACGTGGGGGGATCCTGCTTGCCGGTTCAATTTGGAGTGCCAGGACTCAACAAGGTTGTTTGTTCTATGTCCATCATTGTAGAAGTGGTTCCACATATGCCTGTAAAATAAATGTGAATAATGTAATATGCATTTACACAAAATACATCTTTTGAAGAGAAAAAGAAACAAAACATTAATGTATTTACAGTAATACTTTGGGAATGCTAGTTTTATCATTTACATATTCGAATAACTACTTCTGAAGCAATAAAAAATCTATTTTAACTATACTAATCTTTCTTAATGAATTTAAGTTGCTTAAGATCATTTCATTTAACTCTAATGAAATGAGTACAAAGTTTAGAAGCACTTACAGTATTACTTTCACTAAACCCGGACATTTAATTTAGTCCTGTTTTCGTGCATGGCATTATAAAGCAACAAATGTAGAATTCAAGTATTTAATACTTCTTTTAAAACGGAAAAAAAATTAGCGTGATGCAATGAATAATAAAATGAAACTTACGCCGGAAATATTGAAGTTTGCGGATCAAGCCAAGTTTGCTCCAAATAATGAACCAAATCCGCTTCTCTTCCCGTGGCCGTTTGGTCTGCACGTATAATAGAGACAGCGTTGTTCATTTCCGATGGAGGAACCAATGGCAACACGGCAATTTTCCTAACCCAGCGGCGCACCTGGTTATTTTGACCATAATCCGCAGCCAGACCCAATTTTTGAACCTACACACAAGAATTAAAAGAATAAATTCATTGCATATTTGAAGATATATAATTTCAGAAATTGTTTCAAAATTTCAAGTTTTGTATTACATTCTACTTGATATAAGAAATAATGGTAAGAATAAATAGAAATACCTTCCTCCAAATACTTTGGGTGAAATGAAAAAAGCACCCTATGACATCAGCTTGGGGGAAGACAGCAGCCAATGCTTGAGCGCACCCAAGCTCGAAATCAATCATGATGCACCTTGGATTAAGAGACAAGTTCTTTAGCTGCGCCTTCTGCTGGATTAGTCGAAAAAGCCGTTCATACGTGCTACTGCATTTATCTTGCAGCAGACAGTAGCACAAAGGGAAATATTTCCCTCTGTATTCCCCATGAATGGAGTAGAGCTGAGAGAATATACGGGGGACCACTTTAAATGTCCCATCCATAAAAATTCTCTCGCTCTCACACAGCCTAGTTAAACTGTGTTCGGAGCAAAACACCTGAAATTAGAAATTTATAACTAAATACAGTTGCATTATTGTAGCCATGATCAATCAAATAAAAAATTCATAACAAAAATTGTTATACATCGCTTAAAATTATATTAATCAGACATTACAATCACTGAAGAATGGTTTGTAAATGATTGTTCGAAAAATTATTTAATGGGCAGGTTTGCAATAGTGTATTATGCTACTTTCTGTTGTTTACCTTTACTTTTGACATTTTTTATTTCTTGGAGCTATTACTAAAAAAAATTTCAGTGCTGTATGAACAAACACAGCACTGTTAATATACCTAAGCTCACTCATAGGTTTTTGTCTCTATATGGCTCACTATTTTAATCGGATGTATGAAAGGGCGATTCTCTGTAAACTCGTCATTTTTCACACGAAATCTGTCCGGGCATGGTTTTTTGAAATGTCCGTATAATTATTTTACTATTGCTCAGAAAATGAATCTATTACTTTGGTTTGAAAGAGGGCCAATTGAAGTTTGTGTTTTTCTGATAAATCATGATAGAGGGTAAGTCCCCCTCCTAGTATAACTAGGCAGGGGACTGTGCCAAGTGACTGTGTTTTTTGCTTTTTGTTGCGTAATATCTGCAAAACTATTGGAGCATAATTAGTTACGAGACTACCTATAAATTTAGGCACAAATCGTGGACATAATAACTAATATGTTTCATTATTAAACTAATTGAAATTAATAAAATCACTTCCCAGAGGACTGTTTTCGTAACGATCCTGATGCATACTTTCATCACAAATGTGGCTCTCAAACTAAACTGAGTATCGTTTCAGCACCGTTCTCGGCAATTTCAGCAAATTCACATTGATTGCTTTAAACTTCATGTCAAAAAACATTTGCAAGAGTAACCGATTTTTTCTACTGGAGCTTTGAATTTGGCTCAGGGGACTGTTTGAAAAATCTCCGGACAGAATTTACATGACAATTTTAAGTTTAAAAAATAAGTAATTAGGCATTATATCATGAAAAAAATATAGCTGCATTATTCTATTTTTAGATAATAATTGCCAAATTTATATAGTGTTGATAGGATTTTTGGAATATTACCTTGAAATGTTAGACAATACGATTGGGACAGCCAGGGGACTGTGTATTTAGCACTTAGATAATTTCTAGAAAAAAAAAATTAAATTGTTATCGCTCCAAATACAATTGGGCCACCGAGTATTAATACTTTACTCATATTTAGAGCGATAATTATTTTATTACTTTATTATTTTTAAAATACTCGGCCCGGACAGCAAATTACCAGTTTACAGAGAATTGCCCGAAACTAACTGGTAACTGTGAAGCACCGTTTATACGTTTCTCTTTTATACGTTTTTATCATTTATACGTCTTTTAGATTGGTCTCGGCAGAGTTAAATGCATATCAATGGATATCGATTATACGTTTTTTCATTTATACATTTTATTCATGCAGTCCCTTCAAAAACGTATAAACGGTGCTCCTGCTTACAATTCCCCATCTTCTGTTCTGTTTTCAGTATGTTGTTCTCTCGAAAAATACTGAATTCAGTAAAAATATGGAAGAAGCCCGTGTGAGGGAAATAACGAAAAAAACGAAGTTTACAAATTTTTTCAAAGGGAAGTTATGCCCCCGCCCACCTGAAGGTAAATTAACTATGCTAGTGCCAAGTGCTCTGGACACCAGAGTATTATATGTTATATAACTATTAATTAAAATATAAGTAATCTATTTTACCAATAAACGCTGAGCATTTGTTCCATCATCCACCAGCAAGAAATCTTTCCCATCAACCGTCTTTTGCCACTCACCAGTCAGTATCAAGCTACCTGCAGGGAGGATATCAAAAAGAAAGACACATATAGGAGTTTAAAGAAAAAATATAGGAGTTTGGTAAGTATGGAGCAGATGTAAACGAAAAATAGCACCATTATAATTCTAACAATGTGAAGAGTAACTGTTGTGAAGAAAAAAGAATTTTCGTACACAGAGGATTTGGTGAAAGAAAAATACTCAAGTGAAAAATTATACTGTCAGAGCTCTAAAACTTTTCACCAAGCAGCCGCTAAGAAAGTCCTACTAACTACTTTTTGAAGCAGCATTTTTTGGGCAGCATCTAGCATCCAATGATAAAAATATAGGAACTCTTGAGAAAATATTGGAGAATATCTGCAAAATTAGAAATTATATGAGATATAGAAGGACTATGAGGCCTGTACCTGCATCTTTGGGTAGCGGAGGTCTCGTTGCATTTCTGACGTTGTACAAACCAGTCTTGATGGAACTGAAACTGGGCAGAGATGCAGCTGCCTAGATACTTGTAGCTGCCCTCGACAATTGTTCCCTAGAAAATAAATAAAATGCATCTATACTTTGAAATCGAATTACAAACTAGACATTTAACAACCTTGGCAGCAGGACTGACTAAGATAATTCTTGAAAGTTTTTGAGAAAAATCAGATATATTATTAGTAACTGAATTTGATTGCTTCCCTGAAAATTAGACGGAGGGGGGGGGGGATACTTACAGACAAAAATGTCCAACAAATGACATTGGATCGCAATCATTTTAATAATCTCACTTTGGACTGGCACGTCAGTTATTGATGTCAGTTAAAAATAAAAAAAAGAAGAAGAAATTTACTTCATGCTGTAAGTCAAAATAAAGGAGAAATTTTTGTAACATTATTCCATTAGTTTTCAATTAAAAATTTAGATATTTTTCACGAAATGTAATTGTTATAAAATAATGATATACAGGGGTGATTACGATTGATGAAAAAGTACCTCAAAGTTTTAAAGAGAAAATTTGTGCCGGAAAGGGGTTTTGAGCTGGTGTTGTCCAATTTGTTTTTTAAAAAAAGTAAAAATCTAACAGAATTGCTGTTTGTTGTTAGAAAAAATACATATAAAGAAATGAAAGTTGCATTTGTTACTGAAAATATGGAAAATAATTGATCTAGATGCAGTACTGTCGGCCCTACTTAATCAGGTAACGGATAAATGAATAAAATATCCCGGAACCAAATATTTCCCATGCCATAGACTTAATTTCAAAAAGCCCCGTCTAAACAAATAGCCTGCTTAATCGAATATTGCTTGAAATTGAGAGTATTTGTTTCAGCGGGACTGACAGTACCTATAAATCTCATAATCAATACAATATGACCGGAGTCAATGATTTTATATTTATTAATACTAAATTGAAATACTATTTAAAGATGTTAAAAAGCTTAAAGTGGAAACAAAAATAAAATTCAGCCAGAGATTCAGCATTTAAGTTTTTGACATTTGACTCTTAAGCCATTAATGCCTAGCTTCCCTTTTTAGGGACGGTTCAAAAAAGGGTCTGAATTTCCCCAAAATGAACATTTCAACCAAATAATAGTGTTCAATGAGTACCTTGGTATTGTTTCAATTCGTTATTAACAGATTGCAGCACATAACCTTTGTAAAGTGTGTTCTGTAGCAGTTTTAATGTGATCTTTATTAAAAATGACATCGTTCACAATCTGAAGAGAAAAAGCTCAGTTTTCAAAGTTATTCCCAACTTCCCAGTTTATGTTAATTGCTGATTTTATTTCTTCTTATAAAATGTCTTTTTAAATTGGAGGCAGAAAAAAAGTTTTAATAAAAAAAGTATGAACCCTCTGGGGTCTATCGTAACTTTTATGGGACGATTTTTCTTTCCTTAATAAAAAAATCATTTTTTACATAATGGACAGGAAAATTAATTAAAAAAATATTAAACACTGTTTGTGACCAGTATACAAAATATCTTTGGAGAAAAAAAATGTCAGGCAATAATGAGTTAAAGAGTGGAATTTTGTTTAAAACTTTTATTTTAATGATTTGATTGAAATAAAAAGAAATGTTATTTGTTTCATTTTCAACAAAGAATTACAAGCATCGAAAATGAGAAATATCTGATTTTCACAGTGGATGTAAATATACCGAAACTATCAAATTTAACGCGTTAAAAGTATAAAAATAGCATATAAAAGAATTCAAAAAAACTTACCTCAAGTTTACAATTAAAAGCTCTAGGATAAACATACTGTCCACATAATTGAAGAAAAAATAAATTTAAATCAGATATTTGAATTTTAACTTATATTTTCATACAGGACAAAGGATTTTCCTCGGAATTTTTAAATTTAAGATTTTTTAAAATAAATTAGGGGTTTCCAAACTTTTTAATTCCGTGGACCCCTTGCCGAGTTGTCTGTCACTCATGGACCCAATAAGTAGTGCTATTTCCAAACAGTAAGTCACTAAAATTATTTAATTGTTTCAAAGCCGTAAATTATGAATCTAGTTTAGTCCTAGGTGTTTTAAAATCACTACACAAAAATAGAATGTATGGAAATGTCACAGAACAAATTACCCGATAGTGTGAAATTTTGCACTGAGAGATTTGGAAACTCTTAACACTAAATTTTTTTATTTTTGATTATGCAAGAAACATTCCGATTGTTTACTACTAAGTGGAAAATTTAAAGTAAAAACAAATATAACTTTTCATGTGTACTTTTACTAATTAAAATGGCACAAAATGCAATTGTGGTAGTTTTACTGGAGGAAATATGTGTACAAAAAAGAATATTTTTAGTGGAAAGAATGGTTAGATGGAACTTTTTTTTTTAACGTTAGGCTAAATATTTGTCACATTAAGGCGTGTAAATTTTAGTGAAAACGTGACTAAATAGGTTCAGGCTCTTTGGACCCCTATTAGCATCTCATTCACCCCCAATTTTTTCTTTTAGTGACATTGACCCCTTGGAGACCGGCGTGGACCCCGGGGTGTCCCTGTGGATCACTTTGGGAACCACTGATATAAATAAAGAAAAAATTAATTTGTCTCCAAACTAAGGGTAATAAATATCAAAAAATGGGAAAAATTCGATTCTTATATCGGATGCATATTGATTGCATTTTTTAAAATGAAGGCATCTGAGTCCAATTTGGCAATTAAGGTAGCATTTAAAGTTAAATACCTGAATTTAAAAGTTCAACTAACCTATAGATGGTCGGCACTGGAAGAAGCTTCTTGTGAGAGACCTCCTCCTTGAATTCCTCTAAAAAGGAAGTCTTAGAAATTTTGATCGTTTCGTCCGCATGATTGTGGGCGCTATTAGAAATGACATGCTGCCGATCATTTGAAAGGACGATCTTGCTACCGCAATTTTCTGATTTTCTGCGAACACAAAACCAGGTGGATTTTCTATCCACATTTCTTCTTTGGAAATTGTACAAGAAGTCGCGGTGTCGCACCATTTCACCCCCGCGATTTGACTTCAGAAACAATATCTGTTGAGCTATTTGAAATATTCGAAATCGAACGACAACCAAGGTCGAAGGTCGAAAGGAAGGCTTTCGGCCAAATTCGGCGATTGCGCATACCCTGTGAAAAGTAACCCTTTATGAAAAGCCAACGAAAACGCCAATTTTTCCTGCGACGTTACTTAAAGAGAGCATCTCCTCATACTAATTACTTTCCCGACATCCTAGTGGGCGGGTCTACGCCTCCTAGGCCCACCCCCATTTCGTGGGAAAACGGAATACAGCGAGGTCAGGGTTCGGGGGAAGAAAGGGGGGTATCAGCGGCGACCAGCAGACAGGAAGTAGGGTTGCCGTAATTTTCGGAAACTGCACCAAAAAGCGCGGTTACTATAATTTACTATAATCTGCTGAAGCAGTTCGCTAATGCAGTTGCCTGCTAAGGCAATTAATTTAGTTAATTAGCCAAAATTTCAAATATTTTTTCTTTACCGCGTCCACAAAAGTTAAATGACAAAAAAGACCCTTGAAGTGTAAAATTATAAGTTGTGTATCACGACTTCACTTCAACAGTCCTTACAATTTAAAAATAAACTCACCAAAAGACGACTTCTTTTTTTCTCTTCATCTATTTTATAATATTGCATAATGAATATAAGGATAGGATGATACACCGTCCTCCAAGATGTATCTTTTGTCGTCAAATGCACTAAGTGCAATAATTTTCACAGTATGCAGTTGGTGCTTGTTGCTGGTGATTCGGTATTGAACTTCTCTTGTTGATGGTAAATTTTGTAAATATTCTTTATAATTTTCATGTTTGATTTTCTTGCATACGACGGAACGTGCAACACTCTTTGACGTTTTCTTTTCAAAATCTTCTGTCTTTATTGAATACATCTTGGATCATAATCCAACGAATTCCAAGATAGGTTTACCGTTGAGCTCATCTTTAAAGCAACCTATTTTTTTTCTTATTTTCTGTTGAATAGAGCGGATGATTTGGATCGTAATCGGAGGTGTCATAAATATGTTTATATTTTGCCATATCTTGATAAAAATCTTCTGTTTCTACTTCATATGTTAGCGAATCAGTATCTGTGAACAGCAAAGAGGCTTTTTTCCCATACAGTGGTTTTACTATATGCAGTGATACTCATACCTGTGCAATTTGCTTAACTCCAGTATGGCAGATCCAACATATGGGCTTATTCAATGTAAGTGACCTTTTCTCTCTCTCAATGGCAACAAGATCGTTGTCAAAAATAGAAAATCTTTTAAAAGATGGTGCAGCAACAAGTTTTTCCCCTTTCTTCCAATCATTCACTAATTGAACATCTCCCCGATTTCTTACGTTTTCCATCGTTTTACCGTAGATACTATTGTTCATCAATTAAAAAAAAAATCTTTTTCAAATGAGGTTTTTGCTTGTTTTCTTTGTTCAGTGTTAAAATTTCTGTATTTTTTTTAACCAGGGTTTTTGTTAAAATTGGAGGATCTTGTGAAATTTCTTGAGTTGGAGGCCTTGTTTTAAGTAAAATTGCAGATTTCTATAATAAACGACATAATTATTTTTGTTTTTCAATTTGGGAATTAATTTTTCTTGACCGATATATTTATTTAGAGGGAGCATGGTCTTCGCAAATGGTGAAAGATCTTCAAAATTTACTTTAATTCTTTCTATAGTTGGAATGAGCATCGTGAAGTATTTCTGGATACTCCATGTCGACTCAAAAATGTATCCAGTATCACCATTTTCGGGTATGTTCATTATCCAATCTTCATTTTTTCCGTCACATGAAACCCATTTGAAGTCACCATAAGGCAAATTGGAAACCGTAGCCGCTCCATAAAGATTATTTGCGTCAAGATACATTATGTATTTTGAAAAGTAGTCTAAAAGAAAAAAAGTTTGAAATTGAAGAATGCTCACTCAAACTTCGATTTTCATGTTTATATTTGGCGAGTTGACCGTTAACAAACGAGGTAATCTTATTCTGTTTGTATGCTTGAGTTAAAATGGACGAGAAAAGTGTGACGTCACTTCCGGGAAGCTGGTTCACTAACATTGTCCTCTCATTTCTTCCCCATGTTATTCTCACGGAGATTCGAGTGAGGTCTAGTTTTTGTCAAATTTGAAGAGTTTTTTCTTATTTCTTAGCTTGGAAAAGCACTTCTTCGAATTCCAGGTAAGTTGAAGTACAAAACACACCCAGTTTGTTGCTGATTTCGAAACGTATTTATTTTTTGAGAATTAATTAAAGTTTGTTTACGTTTTCGCATGCTGATATACCGAGCCACCATTGCTGCACGTAGTATTATTGTGATTATACGTGATATTCATTTAATAAACACTGGTTGAATTACTGAAACTATTTCCATCTAAAATGAGTAAGAGTCATGAAAATAACCGTATGCCATGATTTTTATGTGTTTTTCTCCCCGTTTTTCAGAAAACAGAAATCTTAGTTGATGTTCGAAGAACCGATATTTTCTAATGTTACCTCATTTGAAGTGTTAATTCAGCTATTTTTTATTTTAATATGCATATTAAAAGTTGGTTGTGATGTAAATTGTTGTGTTTTATAGTTCGTGAGCGCATCATATATGCAAGGTCCGTATCAAGTATTCGTTTTACCATCGCTGTTCCACGTTGTGTTGCTATTGTTTTTTTGTTGTGTTGTTATTGTGTTGTTATTGTTAGCGGCATACTGCAATGCAAGTTTATAAATACCTTGTTTGTCTTCTTTCTCCCGAAGTAATCATGGTCCCATTGGTAGAGCGCGCAGCCAATTCGACTTGTGATTACTTTTTTAATCAGGGCTCAGGTTCGAATCCCAGAGCCGGGGATCTTCTGCGGAGGGACTCCATGAAAATTAGCGGTGGTGTTGCTAGATATTAAAAATCTAGACAAACACCTACGCCAATCATCGGGATTACGTCCCTTTATTAAGTTTATTCACACAGCATCTGTATAGAAGAGATGTAAAGAAACAAATTTAACAACAATTACAAATTTGAACACATAAAACATGTGCATAATTTATGATTATTTTACAATAATCATCTTTATGCACATGTTATAAAAGCATTTAATTACAAAGACATACAAGGTTATTTCTAATAACCATCTTTAGTCATTAAAGTAAAAAAAAACTTCCATCGGATAGGATACTAAGTAGTTGAAAATTAAAAGTGTAAACCTTAGTATAGCTTAAATAGTATAAACATACGTTGCAATTTAACAATAAATAAAATGTCCATCAATCTTCTTTTATATCATTAAAAGGGATATCCTCATCAAATAAAATGTCCATCAATCTTCTTCCATATCATAAAAAGGGATATCCTTATCAAATAAAATGTCTGAATTCAAGAACGTTTTCTCCTTTAGCAACAAGCTTTCCCTCAGCAGCAAAGAAATTGCTGATATACGATAATTTGACAACACTTTTTCTCGACATTTTAATGAATCAAAATCCTGAAATAAAACAAAAAGTTAAGATTTTGTGAAATTCAACTTAATAAATTTGTATCAAACTAAACTAACTGTTTGAAAATCAATAAAATATGATATTTTGCGGCATGTTAAACACATATGGGTCATTTTCACGATATGCTTACATTTCAAAATTTCTAAGTAATTTTTTTAACTTGCTATTTTCTTTTAGAAGCACTAACAGATGTTTAGTCACATATTGTAGGTGTGTAAAAAAGTAATTGGTTGTACACTTTGATGAATAATTAAGTATTCAAATGCTGTTGTAAAACTGTAAGTTGCAAGGAAAATTGTCGTCCATTACCATACAAAATCAATATGAAATCTCCATTACCATACAAAATCAATATGAAATCTCACTTTTAAACTATATCATAGAGCCTAGAACCAACTTCATTTGAAATTATTTGCACCCTGAAGCTTAAAACGATGTTTGTGATGATTGAAATATTGATCAAAAACTCTATGGTAACGAATTTGACATTTGGTAACGGACTTGACCTTTCAACCAAAATGTCATATTATGGCTAGGTTGTCGAATTTAAAAATTGAACTACAACATGCATTTCTTAGAGTTGTGTAAGGAACAATATTTAGGGGTAAAAATTGAGAAAAAGTAAAAATTAATACTAAAATCCTTGGTAACAGACTTGACAAAGAATAAAAATACGCACCTGGAAAAAATTTTGTGCGAAACGCCACAGCAATACTTCTCGACTTAGGGAGACAAAATGGTACAAAATAGTTACGTTACTAATTTGTTAAGTTAACTGAATACGTGTTACCATCTTTTGACTTCAATAAATACCTTTTTTAGGTAAAATAATCTTAGGGTAACGGACTTGACAAGAACTTCCGGACAAAATATATTCATACATTTCTTATTGAAATAAAATTACTATTGTCAATATTTATCATGAATACCATATACTAATAGTCAATATATAAAAATAATATGTCGCACTTACTTTTTTTGACCATTAAGTATAGGAAAAAAATAGTTGAACTTGCGAAAATTGGAAATGGACAAGCGTTTTTGCCTTGATTCTCATTTATAAAGACTTTTTAAAAATAAATAAATAAATTTCAATAATTTGTTGAGTGATAGAATTTTTTCGGGGATATTTCTTGCAGAAAATAATTATTCGTATTGAATTTAAAATATAAGTTATGCTTCAAAATCCTCTCTTGAACCTCCGGACAGCAAATGTAAGCAAATTTTGAAAATGACCCGTATAGGTAGCATGAAAACATGATACATTCTAAAAATCCGGGGCTGCTGCCGATGTTGCATACAAGGGCAATTTGCCGCCTCTAGCAAAATTAACTGCATAAAACAAATTAGATAAGTGTTGGTAAAAATTAAATCGATATTTAATAGGTTTTGGCTTGAACAATGGGAGTGGCATAATGGCAAGGCAGCAAGCTCTGTATACAACAGAATATGACATTTGATTAAACACTTTTGATTATCCGTAGACTAGAATGACATGGTAACTGCAGACAAATGAATACCATGGACAATCAGACAAAAAGTTTAAAAAATGATGCTGGTGTATAAACACTAGATCAAACATTAAAATTATAGATGAAAACTATAAAATTTGGTGCAAAAAAAAAAAAAAAAAAAAAAAAAAATGAGCTAAACATCGACAAAAACACTCATTTATTTAAAAATAAATAATCACTTATATTAGTACATGCCTTGAAACTTTATAAAAAAAGTTTGTCACTCATTTTATTTAAATTTTAAAATATATTAATTAGTGATTGTAACTTTTTCAATAATATCTTTCACGAAGCAAAATATTCTTCTGCTCCTCAAAATAATTAGTTTGTTAAAACGAACATGAGCTATTTCATGGCCGACTCAAAGATGTGCGCAAGCTGGGCTAAGTCAAAATGGGTGCATTCAGTAAATCCTCACTAATAATGAAAATAATAGTATGAAACATCCGTAGATACTCGGAAGTATACAGTATAGAATATGGTAAAATAATCATACATATAAAATTAGTGTTAATTAAGAGGTAAAATCAAAAAAGACAAAAACAGGAGAGTTTAAGAGACGAATGCAATCAAATTTCTAAAAAATATAGAAACTTGCCAGTACATTTTTAGTACTAAAAATTTCAGTACTTAGTGTAAGTGTTAAATTGGGTGATGTAATTTATGTAAAATTTGTGCTTAAAGATTAATGGTCAAGATTTGTGGTTAAATTAAAAGTTAAATGAATTTATATATATATATAAAATAGCACCATTATTTAAATGATCGTATAGTGTTAGTACTTGTATTGCGTTGAAATACTTAAATAAAAAATTTGGGAATTTAAATCCTTTGATTTAAAACATATTAAAATTCTTTTGAATTTATGAATCACATCTAGTATACTAAAATCAATTATTTATTTTTCCATAAATTTCATTTTGATCCAATTAACTAAATAAATATCATTCATTATAACCGGAATATTAAATAATAAAATGCACAATCCATCACAAATATACCTTAAAATGCAAATGTACCTTTCTTATAATGTAAAATTCACATTCGGATGATTTGTTTAGAAGGGGAGAATCGACGTCTCCCTCTTCTATAACTATATTCGGGAAATACCAATGTGCGGAAGTTTCTCTGCTGTTCCGCTCTTTTTGTAAATAATGATGGCACATTTCATAATGTTCGAATATCAATTGGGTTTCAGCACCACTATTATAATGTTCATGAGATGACGAATGACTTCATTTGCAGGCACTGGTAAAATTTGAATCTCCACGTTATCAAAATGGTGTTTCACTTATTTACGGAATGTTCATAGTTACAGATTCATGTGTCGACGCAGAACTCCACTGCAGGCACTGGTAAAGATATCAACAATCCGGATACGCACATTGTTCATTTTCATTCATTTATGAATAAACTGCATATTTATGTAACAGTTTTATTTGGACGGCTGGAACATTAAAGATTATGGTAGGCACATTGAAGGTTATCACAACGATATCATAATCTGGATTAGTTAGCAGAAAAAGAGTAACATACATTCAATATTAATATCTTGAATAATTATAGAAATAGAGAAACATCTTCCTTCTAAATTATCGACATTTTTTCCGTTTTCTGCGCGTAAAACGCCAACGGATCTTTTTAGAGAATCTTATGAGCCGCATCGCTTCTACATACATCCTATTACAACGGTATCCTAGAGAAGATTAATCACCTAACGGATTTTTCAAGGGACGCTAACTTTCTTAGCCAATAGGCGAAAAGCTGCTAACATTGAATTACCAAATAAGGTAATACACAGCATTCTTTCGTGATGTCATCGTTTGGCGCGGAACACGTCAGACCTTAGATTCTTCTTAAAACTGAATCCGCCACACCATGGCGCCATCTCGAAGGAAAAATTGTTATTAAAAATGATTAAGAATTGCAAATTTTTGCAATTCTTAACAGTAAGACATCATTAAAAAATCTTTCCGGTTTGCAGAAAACACTTGTTCGCATTAATTTTAACAGTAAATAACTAACTACATTTTTCTTATTGTGGAAAAAATAGGTGATCTCATGGACTACTGGTTATTTGGTGGAACAAGGCGAATAAGCATAGAACATGTGCGATACAGTAAACATGAACAAAAGATTATAGCATGCATATCGCATTTTTTGTTTCGACTTATATTGAATCATAACAGTAAAATTTATGGCTATTAAATAAAAGGAATAATCTTGTGCCAGCAGACTAAAGGGCAAGGTCAAACCAAGTAACGTACAGGATATTAGTTCAACGAATGTAAACATTTATCAATTCTCAAAATGTAGATAATACATAAGATTTCCGAAAAATGGTTTATTTTGTGACTTTAACTCATAGAATATAAATGTAAATGCTTTTATTTCATCCAGCGCATGCACATGCATCTTAACTTGAAAAAATGTGAGGCACCACAAACCAAAAAAGAAGTTATACAGTTAAACTGAAAGGATCCAGGGCGTCGTTTCTTCAGCATTTGCAATCTATTAATCAAGAAATGAAATAAAAATTTATTAAGAGAAAAAAATCCAGGACTTTTTTCATTAAGCATATGAGTAGTATCGACTTTTTATCACACTGGTTGGATTCACTGGCATCATTTCTTTAGCATCTACAATCTATGAATAGAGAACTAAAATATAAATTAAAAAAAAAAAAAAAAATCCAGAACTTTTTCGTCCAGCTCATGCATCTTACCTTCAAAAAGTCTTAGGCACAACCAACCTAAAAAGAAGTCATATTAGTTCATCAATCTCAAAAACAGCTATACTGCTTCGATTGAAAGGGTCCAGTGGCATTATTTCTTTAGCATCTGCGCTGCAGGTTTCATCTAGGTCAAAATTTCACGAAGAGCTGGAGCCTGGTGCTTGATGGGTGTTGATGCTGCAGGTTTCGTCTGGGGGAGAGGTTGCACTGAAAGTAGAATGAAAAAAAAAATTAATTAATAGTTTAACGCACATAAAATATTACAAAGATTATTAATCCAAATGAATGAAATATGATATCCTCTCCATGTAGTTTCGTAATGATACTTCTCCATTGATGAATTTCGTCTTCATTGTCAATATCTCCTCGTCTAATTCGATGTACTTCCGTCGCTTGCTTGTTGGCTTCATTGATCCTGCACACAGCATGCGCATCTCTGCAATATTTGCTGCCTCATCCTTTTTTAACAGGTCGATCATGGAAAATATGTTGACGTGGGGGGATCCTGCCTGCCGGTTCAATTTGGAGTGCCAGGACTAGAGATGAAAATGGTCGGAAAAAACCCGGAAATTTTCGGAAAAAAACCGTTTTTTTCCGAGGAGGTTTATTTCCATTCCGGAAAAATTGAATTTTTCCATTTAATTTTTAAGAAAGAAAGGACTAGAAAATCTTTTGTTTGTATAATTATTAGAAGCGTTAATTTATTGAATCCTGCATTTTTGTTTTTTCGTTTAAATCCCCTAAACATCTTGATGCAAAAGCATATAGCCATTATTTTCGTTTTTTTTTCCTTATTTAATTACATTGGAGGTATCAAAGAGCATTTTTTTTTTAAATAGTGTACAGAATACTAGTTTTTTAGGATAATTATGAAATTTGGATACTGAAATAGTGCTAAATGTTCAATTTCTCGTCATACTCCTCGATAATTTTCAGCTTGGAAAGCAGAAAAAAAGATAAATAAAATTTATCCAGTTTTTAAGAAAATACTTGAATATTGGCCATTTTATAAACATTATGTTCTCTACTAGGTTCTCTATGTTCTCTACTCTTTATTATATGCAGTGATACTCATACCTGTGCAATTTGCTTAACTCCAGTATGGCAGATCCAACATATGGGCTTATTCAATGTAAGTGACCTTTTCTCTCTCTCCATGGCAACAAGATCGTTGTCAAAAATAGAAAATCTTTTAAAAGATGGTGCAGCAACAAGTTTTTCCCCTTTCTTCCAATCATTCACTAATTGAACATCTCCCCGATTTCTTACGTTTTCCATCGTTTTACCGTAGATACTATTGTTCATCAATTAAAAAAAAATCTTTTTCAAATGAGGTTTTTGCTTGTTTTCTTTGTTCAGTGTTAAAATTTCTGTATTTTTTAACCAGGGTTTTTGTTAAAATTGGAGGATCTTGTGAAATTTCTTGAGTTGGAGGCCTTGTTTTAAGTAAAATTGCAGATTTCTATAATAAACGACATAATTATTTTTGTTTTTCAATTTGGGAATTAATTTTTCTTGACCGATATATTTATTTAGAGGGAGCATGGTCTTCGCAAATGGAGAAAAATCTTCAAAATTTACTTTAATTCTTTCTACTGCTAGTAGATAGTCGGAATGAGCATCGTGAAGTATTTCTGGATACTCCATGTCGACTCAAAAATGTATCCAGTATCACCATTTTCGGGTATGTTCATTATCCAATCTTCATTTTTTCCGTCACATGAAACCCATTTGAAGTCAACATAAGGGAAATTGGAAACCGTAGCCGCTCCATAAAGATTATTTGCGTCAAGATACATTATGTATTTTGAAGGCTTTGCTGAGTCATAGTCTTTCATATATTTATTATCAGCCTCTGAGAATCTTTTGCTGATCAGATATTCCCCCACGAATGCTGCGCTCTATGAGGAGATGCATGTCAGGATCAGTGAACAATTCCAATGGTTGCTCAACCATTTTCATGCATGCTTATCAGATGAAGACAATCAATTGAGTAAAAACTTTGACATATTTGACGAAAATTTTGGAAGAGGTCAGAAAGTTGTAAAATAAAATATCTACCTTCATATACAAGTCATGATAGTCGCCCATGTTTTTCATTTGAAAAGTATTCCAAACTTTTTTTTGCATGATCATACTCTTCATTGGTTATCCCTTCACTCGTCAAACTGCTGTAAAACTCATTCTTGGATGGAAGCTGCTTTTCTTCAAATTTTGCAAAATCGTCCATATACTCATGAGTAGATGCCTTTTTTCAACAGAAGATTATGATGATGAGGAATATTTTCTTTCAATATTTTAAACTTGCTTTCTTCAAAATTTTTTGCTTTTTCCAAATATGCAGACATAAAAAGATACGAATCGATAAAATTTAATGAAACATTTATATTAATATATTTTTTCGTGATTGAGAAAGAAATGTATTTTTCCATTGTTGTTGGAATTACTTGAATATCATAAATTTCTAGTTTTCCTATTGCTTGCATAATGAGATTGTGAAACACTACGGGGTCTTTTTCCTGCATTCTAAATCGGAGATTACATAAGTTATGCAGTGCTGCTCGATATTTTCCGCTGATATGGTCGTGATCTCTGACCCGATCATTATTTAGTAATTTTTTACAAGTTTGACAATGTGTCGCAGATTTAAAATTTTTTTCATCTTGTTCCATCATCTTCAATGGGGTGATGTACGATAAAGTTTCTGCCAATTCTTCCGATTCTTCAATTAACTTTTGCAAAAAATGTTATGCAGCATTTTCACCTCTATATATCTGATAAGGTTTCAAACATTTTCCATACGGACCAACGATGACGTATCCATATCCGGCAACATTTTCAGTATATGTTTGAGGAGAATCTGTCTTTTCTATGATTGATAGGGTCACCTGGGGGTAATTCTTGGTCAAAAAGCATTAACATCCAATTATCACAAAATCTATCTAAGTTAGAGTTACAAATTTTGGTATGGAGGAAGCACATTGGGATGTTCATCGAATAAAATATTCATGTTATCAACAATACATAATGAACTTGAGTGATTGTCGTTAATTAGTGACCAGGAATTACCCCAGAGATGGGGTAATTCCTGGCCACTTACGGGGCAATTATTGGTCACTCAAATGATTGATGCAAAGACATTCATTTTGTAAGCACATTATTAATACAAGTTATTAAACTAATTAGATAAAGAATTTATTTATATATATAGCTAATTAAACACTGTATTTAGTTTTTTTTAAGGAAGAATGCAATTGTTTTCAACATAATAGCTTTACTTAATAAAACTTAGCCAAAATACTTTTTATACACTTTGTATGCAATAGCTACAGCTTTTATATCTGTTGTGAATGAATCTTCACCTACCAAATAAATAGGTCCAGAAAAAATATGGTGCACATGCACCATACACACTGAGCACATGCTTCTGTCTGTTATGAACAGGTTAAGGTGAACAGTTAAGTGAATAGTACAATGCAGTTACAATTAAGCATTTTTCTTAGTATAATTAAAAATAATTATTAGAACTTATGAAATAATTGGATGAAATTTAACAAAGAAAAATTCAGTATATTGTATACTTATCATTAACAGATAAGAATGTTACATTGCGGTTACAGTTAACTTTGCAGTTAAGGCTCACAGAGTTACATATAGTTTAAATCAATAACATATGTCAATAATAGGTGAAATAATAATCCATAAATATTAAAAAAAGGACTGACCAGGAATTACCCCACTGACCAAGAATTACCCCAGTAGCCAGGGGCATTATTTGGAGCCTTCCTGCAAATTATTCAAAACAATAATCGTAAATCCAAAACTATTTTTCAGTAACTGACATGGTACCTAATTCAACCAAAAAAACGAAAAAGAAAAATATTCAGAAGTTTGAGTTTGATCACGATCTTTGTACAAATGTATCAAAACTAAGGCCAATCTTGTTTTACGAAATTTAACAAGCGATTTTAAAAAGATTTTTTTTTTCAAACTAAATACACAGTCAACTCATAATTAAGTAATGAATTGCAATGAAGATAGTTCAGAGTACCTCTGTGATTTTTTTCATTTTGCTGAAGGTTTATTAAGACATAAAAAGGACTGTGACCAGGAATTACCCCAGAAACTTGCTGACCAGGAATTGCCCCGGGTGACCCTAATGATGATGATCTCATGCTTCAAATATAACAATAATGTTGCGTCGTGTCATTGGAGATCTAGAGTAAATTTATACATTTCTCATTTTCATGTTTGGAAATATGCAGGGGGAAAATTTCAATTTCTTTAAATCCATCCACATTGATTCTTAAATTGTTCATCTTCTCATTTTTTTCAATTTTTTTAATTTGAACTGGACATGTGACATCACTCATGTTTATTTCATGTTCGTATTGGAGGTAATGGGATACTCGTTCCGGATTCTGTTTCCAATAAATGTTTTTCTTTGCAGCAAGGAGAGACCAAATAAAACATTTATGATCGTTGTTTTGGACGTTAATAATTGCTCTTTTGATTGGTTGGTTTGGTTGTATTTATTGGCGCAAGAGCCCATACAGGCTATATTGCGCCAGACGTTTGTTAGAGAGGGTAAAAGTGCCAAAAATATAAAGCTTTTTGAGAAGTAAAGGACATAAAACTTCGGAAATTTTGAAAGGTTTGAGTTACAGAACAGTGAAAATGTCTGAAAGTTTCTATTCTTACCTTAAGATTTTCTCCAATACTGCTACTTTTTCCAAGAAGTTTTCTCCAGTGGCGAGCTCGGCTGCCACAGATGCCACTTGCTGGGCAATCAGGAGTAGTCTTCTATATCTGGAGGATGCGGTAGTACCCTCAGGCTTCGTGGGCTGTACATCAGCATCATATACAGTGCTGTAATCCTTAGATTTAGAAAATGCACGGTGGGAATTCAAATAGTGCGACTCCTTCCACCTCAGGTCACAAAGCTCCGCATCGAAGACCTTCAAATCCAGCTTCCTGCGTACAGAAAAGATGTGTCTGCAAGGCATCCGCATTGAGCGGAACCATAGGCAGGCACACGATACTGTACTAACAGGAAGGATTTTTTCTTCACAGATGAACTGGAAATTTCTGCATTCATAAGTGAAGGTTACTTTAGGATCACGAGAAGTTGTAAGCTGCTCCAAGAGCCGCCCAAGAGGGTAAGGCAGAAGCAACTTCTGGTATGAAGCTTCTGCACTTTAAGCAAGGAATGTTTCCGTGGGAACTTAAAGAATGCTGTTCACTGCAATTTGATCTCTCTCAGATCACAGAGAGTCTATGCAAGGAAACAACGATGCAAAGAAATCATTCATGGTACTGAATTTTTTAACTACGGACTTTATTTTTCCATTGAGGCTTTCTAGCCGATTATTCGTCACATTTAGAAAGTTGCCATAGGCGCAAGCCATGTAGGTTCATTCCTAAAAGTAATTAATAAAAAAAAAGAAGGAAGAAAAATCATTTAGTGCAATAGGTTTACAAAACATCTAAAACAATTATTCAAGTTACTTCAAAATCATAGTGTTAAAATATAAGATTGAAAAATTACTTTTCTTATCTCATGCCAGTTGTCATTAAAGTACTAGATAATCCTTGAAGAAGCAATTGTCTTTAATTACTCATACAGCAAGAAATACTGCTCCTCTGTTTGGCTGTATGCCATTTTAGTGAGTATCTCCTTTACACTATCACAAATTTCTCTTGTGCCTCTTTTCTGGTGTGATCTAAAATAGTAGGTTACAATTAAAGTACGTACTGTTAAAGGTTTCGTGGCATGTTGCCCCAAAAGGTGACTGTGTGGGAACAAGTTCACTGCTTACAAGGGATTGCACTTAATTTTTACTGTATTTTGTTACAACAATATAATAAAATCAAGCACGATCCTTTTCAACTAGTAAATTGGCATTTTTTTTTTCTTCAACATGCCACAACTTTTTTAGTTTTGCCGAAGTTCAATGATGATATGTGAAAGCTTTAACCACACCATCAAAACAGAGCAAATTGGTTTTATACTGAGATTTCAAATCAAATTAGTACATTATATGGAGTTTATACATTAGTCATGACATTTCAGAAGGGTGGATCAGATGGTTTACTAGGTGATTAAGCGGCGCACAAGCGCGAAATATAAGTTAAAAAATAAGAATAATAACTACAGTAAATACACCCAGTTACACTGCCTTGGTCAGGTAAACGGCAGTATCTGATAAAATGAGGTTTTGAGATAGTAGAAGAAATATTCTTTAAATTCCATGCTAACAGAAGGGAAACGTTAGAATTTGACGCTTTTTTTTTTCGCACCTTTTTAAAAACGGAATTAACAAGCTTGCACGATAAAGCTAAAGTACAATAGATGACAAAAATGCAAAAAGATGATGATCAAAAAATTTGCAGATACTGCCCTTTACCTGCCCAAGGCAGTTTTTAGACTACATTGGTTAAATGTAACATAAGTGAAAACCAAAAAGTTTTTTATATTACATTTTAGAGGGAATTTAGCAAAATTATTTCACTAGGGGTTGCTGAAGATAACTTTATCAAAAGAACGATGAGCTTTTTCAGTCCATGTCAGAATGTTACTTGACTTAATTAAGTATAATTGAAGATAATTTAGAATAAAAACAGTGAAATATAGAAAAATGATAAAATAGGCACTATTACTTTTTCATAACTTTCTGTCGAAATTCTTGACTTCGCAGCAATGTTTGAAATGTCCTTAAGAGTCACTTGCTTTCCACTCTCCTTCCTGCTGTACATAACAAAAAAGTATGAAAAGTTATTTGGGTAATTTTTACTGAGCAGTCAAAACTTCTTAGCCTTTCCAATTCCATCAAAGACGCTGAACCATGAGGGTTGCTTCAAAGTTTCCGTGGGTCCAGATCGCTTATATAAACCCTCCAATGTCCTTACCCTACTTAATACGACGTAAACTTGGCCCTTAGCAAAAATTCGTCTTCTAACGTCAATTACTGCCTCATTCAAAGTGTAACCTTGCAACTTGTGTACTGTGACTCCCCAACACAAAATAAGAGGCAGCATTTTACCTACTATTTTACCACTGCCTCTCAAACCATCATACTCAACCGAGCTAGGAATTATCCGAACAGTTTTATCAATTTTGTTGCCAAGTTAGCGGTATCGTCATCAAATTTGACGTGCACAGTTGCAGGAAGCTCGCCTGGCTCTAATTGATCCCTCCTTAGAGCCGGCCATTCGATTCTCTTAACTATACCCATTGTGCCATTCACAAGATCTCGGTTAATATTCAAGTTTTGCCTTAGCATTATTCTAGCACCAACCCCTATATGAAGGTTACTTACTAAACCTCCCGTTTTGTTAGGATCATTAGGAACGTGTTCACTTTGAGGATTTCGACCGTAGGTCTTGGTTTCGGTGGATGTGTCTACCGCTTGAATAGCGTAGACCTCCGTAACTTTTGAAAGAATTTCATTTTCCCGGTTGTACTAATCTACCTGTTTTATTGTTGGGTAGATTCTGATAACATCACCATGATCTTGTGTATTTTGCAACCTCCTATTGTCTAAAATTGACAGCTGATCAATGGATAACTTTCCAACTTTAATATTATTTAAAATATCAACAAACGTAGAATCGTTCCCTTGGCGCATATTCTCACGCAACTCGGTGAAACTAAAAAGTCTCCACAGGTGATGCTCTGCTGCCAATTAATCAGGCTGTCTGAAATAGTATGATCCACCTGATGTCTTTGCGACAGGAGGTACTTGCATTATATCTCCGAACAACAATGTATTTACGCCACGGAAGAAATCAGAGCTCTGTTTAATTTCTTGTAGCCGGATGTGTATGTTTCTCAGTGAGTGATGCGGTACTTGCGATATTTCGTCTATGATCAGCCAGTTGATGTTACGCCATTTGACTCTTACATCCACATGTTCTGACAGCTTCTGGAGCGCAGTAAAATTGGTTGTGAGTTACCAGTGTATTAAGCATCAAACTTCGTTCGAATGTTCTAATGTAAATAGAACTTGAGTTATAATTGCTTTTAACTAATTTCATGCTAAAATCTAGGTCAGCATTAAACTGGAAATTCATTGTTGATTCCGACTTTTGATTGAACTAAAACACACTTAGATACGAAAATATCGTTAAAAATCGGTGCTTGTCTAGGAATAATCGATTTTTCCTCTTGTTAAATTCTAGTAAAAAGTAGCATATGACACTCGAGACTCGAAAACGAATCGATTGGCACTTCATTCATCAAAATCGAATGAATAGTTTAGGAGCTACGGTGAGACATCCTTAACCACAAACATAGCCAGACTGATTAAAACATAAACCCTTCCTTTAGGCTTTGCCGTAGTCGGGTAAAATTGTAGCTTACCTTTTAGTCTACTTCTTGAGATTTACGGCACCATAAAACATGTAACATTCGTCAAAGCGCATCAAAGGTTCCGAGCTTTCAAGATTTCATGTAATGTACAAAAATCATGTAATTAAAAATGAAACTTTTGCCTATTTAAATACAAGTTTTCACGTCACGAGAATCAAGTGTTGTCAAAACAAAAACCTTGAAATTCAAGTTTAACTGGAAAAATGCATGGGCAAAATAATGAATTGAAACAAATATTTAATAATTATCTTCTATATATATATTGCTTTGAACTAATTTCATGATAAAATCTAGGTAAGCCTTACACTGGAAATTCATTGTTGAATACACTTAGCTCCGAAAAAATCGGTGCTTGTCTAGGAATAATCGATTTTTCCTCTTGTTAAATTCTAGTAAAAAGTAGCATATGACACTCGAGACTCGAAAACGAATCGATTGGCACCTCATTCATCAAAATCGAATGAATAGTTTAGGAGCTACGGTGGAACATCCTTAACCACAAACATAGCCAGACTGCTAAAAACATAACCCTTTCTTTAGGCTTTGCCGTAGTCGGATAAAAAAATAATACCAATGAATAATTATCACAGAATACAGTTTTGCAGTTGAAAGCAAATGAAGTGATACATACCTCAATTGGAGCAAATCCTGGTGGTGTCGATGGCATAACAACTGCGGGACGGAGTACATCATCGGGTATTTCGACCATGAGTCGGTCCCATTCTTCAGAATTAATAACAAAATCAAAAATCTGAGAAAAGAAAAGAATTCATTTTAAGTCATCGGTAAAACGTTATAAATTAAATGCAAAATCTAACGATGAAATAGGAATTGAAGTTGTACTTACGTTTCCACTGGTGGAATTAGATGAAGAAGCCATTATTAAATTTTATTATAGATTTTCAAAAATAGCAAACGTAAGCAAAAGTATAAATTAGCGGCGAATGTAACTAGCTGTCGTGGCCGTCACGAACTTTCTTCTATATCTATCTTATGAATTCCGGTTACAAAATAAAATACGTACTCGCCCGAATAATTGGAGACAGCTCCAATTTCCCAATTTTCGAAAAAACCCTGCAAATGCAGAATCAATGAGCGAAATTGGAAATCATTGCAAAAGCCTTGTTTAGATTAACTGCAAACATTTTATTTGTTAGTAAAAAGAAATTGGCAACAGTAAAAAATTTCAAATCATTGAAAGTTTTCAGATGTTTTGATAATTAAATAGCGCGAAAGCGATTTTTTAATGAATTAATTTTTTGCATTGTTGACCAAGCGCAAAAATCACCCCATCCTCCCCTTGGGCGATGGACGCCAAAATTTAATCGATGCTTGCTTCCATATTGGGTTAGTGTTATTCCAAATTTCATTCAAATCGCGGCAATATTTCCCGAGATACAGCAGGTGCAATGACAAAATAAGCACTTTTGACTGCACGAACCCCTTTTGAGATATTGACACACAAATTGAATCAGCACCTATACTCAATAGGATCTACCTATGAACCAATTTTCGTTTGATTCTGCCGGTTACTTCCTGTTTAAATCCTAAAAAGGAACGCATCCTCTTAGAGTAGTTCTGTTAATCACCACCAGATCACACTTCATAACACAAGCTATGGTAGAATTACAAAAATGCAGTTACATTTTTATTTCGAATGAATGGAAACTTGTATTTGTAAAAAACTAAAATATTGTGCAAAAATAAATTGGTTTAGTGTATTGAGGAAATCATTTTAAAAAAATCCATGAGTCTTGTAGGGAAGCCATGCCCACTGGTATCATTAAATCTATAGTTTAGTCATATCGAAATGACAACAGTATTATTGTTGTGATGTGGAATGTAAGCCGCGTGTTTCCCGTTCCCGGACATCTGTAATTGATGTGAACAAGTAATTCTTCAAAAGAACTAAGAAACGCTTTACTAAAAAGATAAGTTTTTGATATAAAATCACACAATTGGCTTACCTTTCAAATTTGTCACCTTATCAAAACGCAGATCCCTTTTACCAAAATACATTAAGTGATAAAGCGTATAAACCAATTTTTGCTTCTTGTCATTCAGAAACCAGCTTTTGATGATCAGTGACAAAAAATAACTTTTGACGCCATAATATCAACCGAAATTTTCCAAAAACTTTGATGACCTTCCATTGTTCTTTCCGCATGAACTTAATCATAAATTTTTATTTTTTATCAGATTAAGGGAAAAAAATATTTTGAACAGACTTCAAGGATTTTATTTTTAATTATGTTACTTATAAAAAACATATTGTATCTAAAATGAGAAAAAGCATATTTTTTCTTCTTGTGGCAATAAATTTATTATTACCAATTTAATAATAGGTTATGTATATTTTTTGAATTAAATATTAATAGCAATTTTCTTGTAAAGCTGTAATAAATAATTGTGTCACATACTGTGTGTATTTAATATTTTTACCAAGAGGACATTTTTATTAATTTCATGTTTCAATACCTCATAACATTGTTAAACTTACCTACCCATTTAATTAAATCATATCTATTCTTAAAGACTTAAAACTGATTTTTTTAAAACCAATATTTTTATGGTTTCACAGACCTCCAGAAAATACTGGTGTCACATGATGTAATGCAGTAATATGTTATTTTAGAATTTTATTTTTAATTAACATTTAATTAACACATATTTATATTTAACATGTATGAAAAATAAGCAATTTAAAACACATGCATGATATTGAAAAAAACCATCAACAAATTAGTTTTTTATTTTTAAAACACTAAATCATATTTATTTTTAAAACACTAAATCGTCTCATTTCACGACTAATAATAAATATCACTGATACATAAGTACCGATGTGCATCATAAGGCTGGGCTCGATGGTCGATTGTTGCTGGCTACGGAGGTCTTGGTGCATAATTGTGCCGGGGAAGGTCCTCAACCTTCCTTGTTCTTATTTGTTAACCTTTTCATGTTTTCTCTCTTCTTGACTTGCCTTTGTTTCTTGAGTCTTTTATTTTCTCATTTTCTTCAGTTCTTTCATTATATGCTGATTATAGTTCAACTCTAAACTTCTATTTAATTTGAATCTTACCTAGGAAACTCAATCAGTGATCCACTCCTGAAAATCTCCACTGCATGCATTCTCATTTTTGCTTGATCATATTTCTCTTTTGCCGGGTCTTTTCTAAAGCATATTGTTACAGCAAAAGCCATTGCAAACAATCCACAATCATATGAGTTTTTATGCTGCTGTACCTGATGAAACTTATTATTAACATTATTACCGTAGAGAGCATTTAAATATGTGCGATGATCTTCATCCAGAAAATTTGAATTCATGCTGTCGTATACATTATTTATTTTACCGTCATAATATGTGCATATCCAGTGGCCTACATTTGCACCTGGGGCAGAGCTGAATAGAATTTGCAAATTGGGTCTTCCGACTTCAATAGGTAAAATATTGCTGGGAATCTGGACAAAAAGGACACTCCGCAAGTTGTAATTAGTCTGCGTATTCACTATTTGTCCAAATAAGTCCATGTGACTGTCCTCTAAATAGCCGCTAGGATTTAGGAGTATTGCCTCTTCATTCTCTGTCAAACTTCTGATGATTTCCTTCCCATCTGCTCCTTTGTTCTCTGGCAAAATAACACTATGGGGGTCTTTCAATGTTATTTCCTTCTCTTCTGAGATTTCAACTACTCTTCTGTTCTCCGGTAGAATAATGCCTTGAGCGTCTTTCAATGTCATTTCTTTCTCTACTGGGATGGGTTCCTCTTTACATTCTATATGCTGACTGTAGCTTTCAAAATCCGTTTCCTCATCTATTTTACTTCTGTACTGTACATTTTGTTTTTCTTCCTCTCGGTCATTCAAAACAGCATAAATAGATTTGTGATAAGTGAAGTAGGTTTCATGTGTACCTGTGCTCTTCAGGCTAAAGTTTGAGAAAATTACATCTATTTGGGAACCGAAATTTGTTGTTTTTGTACTCGATGGCAGCTTACTTTTCAGGCCGTACAGTGCAATGAAATCGATTAGATTTTGATTCTTCCCTTCGATAATGTCAAAATTGTAGTCGCCCATAACCAATATATTTCTTCTACCCTCTTCAATCAAAGCATCAGTTTCAAAGAGTTTCTTCATGGTGGTTCGGAATTTCAACTCCGGAAACTTGGGAGCTTTATAGCCAGTAATGATTGTGTAGTTTTCAGTCTTAAAGCTGATTAATTCAACGTGGGAATCCTTCTCTGAGACAATGATGTGTTTGTCTACTTCGAAATCCTTTTCTTTCGCTAAAATCATTAATCCCCGTGTTTTACCCGCAGAATCTGATCTGAAAATTTCGTAGAAATTGGTCGTCTGAGGTTCCACTTGAGGTTTAGTTAGTGTCTCGCTGAAAATTAATAGGGTCACCTGGGGTAATTCCTGGTCAAAAAGCATTAACATCCAATTATCACAAAATCTATCTAAGTTAGAGTTAGAAATTTTGGTATGGAGGAAGCACATTGGGATGTCCATCGAATAAAATATTCATGCTATCAACAATACATAATGAACTTGAGTAATTGTCGTTAATTAGTGACCAGGAATTACCCCAGAGATGGGGTAATTCCTGGCCACTTACGGGGCAATTATTGGTCACTCAAATGATTGATGAAAATGCATACATTTTGTAAGCACATTAATAATACAAGTTATTAAACTAATTAGATAAAGAATTTATTTATATATATAGCTAATTAAACACTGTATTTAGTTTTTTTAAGGAAGAATGCAATTGTTTTCAACATAATAGCTTTACTTAATAAAACTTAGCCAAAATACGTTTTATACACTTTGTATGCAATAGCTACAGCTTTTATATCTGTTGTGAATGAATCTTCACCTACCAAATAAGTAGGTCCATAAAAAATATGGTGCACATGCACCAAACACACTGAGCACATGCTTCTGTCTGTTATGAACAGGTTAAGGTGAACAGTTAAGTGAATAGTACAATGCAGTTACAATTAAGCATTTTTCTTAGTATAATTAAGAATAATTATTAAAACTTATAAAATAATTGGATGAAATTTAACAAAGAAAAATTCAGTATATTGTATACTTATCATTAACAGATAAGAATGTTACATTGCGGTTACAGTTAACTTTGCAGTTAAGGCTCACAGAGTTACATATAGTTTAAATCAATAACATATGTCAATAATAGGTGAAACAATAATCCATAAATATTAAAAAAAGGACTGACCAGGAATTACCCCACTGACCAAGAATTACCCCAGTAGCCAGGGGCATTATTTGGAGCCTTCCTGCAAATTATTCAAAACAATAATGGTAAATCCAAAACTATTTTTCAGTAACTGACATGGTACCTAATTCAACCAAAAAAACGAAAAAGAAAAATATTCAGAAGTTTGAGTTTGATCACGATCTTTGTACAAATGTATCAAAACTAAGGCCAATCTTGTTTTACGAAATTTAACAAGCGGTTTTAAAAATATTTTTTTTTTCAAACTAAATACGCAGTCAACTCATAATTAAGTAATGAATTGCAAGGAAGATAGTTCAGAGTACCTCTGTGATTTTTTTCATTTTGCTGAAGGATTATTAAGACATAAAAAGAACTGTGACCAGGAATTACCCCAGAAACTTGCTGACCAGGAATTGCCCCGGGTGACCCTATATCGGCAAAGCCATACCATTCATCTTCTTTAACGTCACAAAAGTTTTTTGCTAAAGAGCATATATTCAAATAGGCTAGTTTTAAACTTGAGGTTGTTTCAAAAATTGAATCTTCGATTATTTTCTTACTTTCTCTAAGTCTGTTTAGCTCCAAATGTACCGCATCCTGTTCTTTTTCCTTTGACTTTGGCTGCTTAAAAGTGCCTAAAATGTATAGTCCTGATACTGAAACAGCTCTGCTCAAAGCTACGTACAACATTGGCCTATATACTCTTCTCATTTTGTTGAAGTCAATGCAAATTTGCTCACATGATTGTCCTTGACTCTTATGAATTGTTGTTGCTTCAGCAAGTGTTACTGATCACTTGAAAGTCAACCTTTTTCGATATGTTCAGTGTGACACTTAGTTTCAAAATCGGTGTGAGACATCTGTCGATATTTTCTTCCTTCATCTGGTTTGCAAACGGTAGGCGAACTTTTTTTCCTATATCTTCTGATCCGGAATCGAGCCATAACTGCCTTGGTTCCTGTGTGTTCGGTTTAAAGTTGAAGCGTCTTAAAATTCCACAAGCCCCGTTGACTAAACCATCAGCAACATCTATATTGCAGGTAACCATGTACCGAATCCCTAGCTTTAGGCGCAATATGTGTGGCAAACCATTCGTTTCTGATACTTTTTTCTTTGGTAGGGAATTTAAAATGCTTGTTTTTGTTTTTTCGCTGACTTTGCCCAAAATACTGTCTTTTGCTTCTGAACAAGATTCTTCGCCAGGAAAACTTTCTATTCTCTTATTGTTGAAATTTTCCAGTTCAATATTCTCCGAAAAAAACATTACTGCACTTCTTGGCACTTGACTTTCAGTTACTTCCCTGGATCTTATTAGTTTTAAGTCACCCTCTGTCATTTTTCCACTCGCCAAGTTGTTTAATGCTTCTATGAAATCTACTTCATTGCGTTGTCTCATTATTTTAGTCAATTCAAAAAAGTTAAATTCTTCCCAAAGTGGATTTATATCAAAAAACTCACTCATTTCACTTGTCTTTGAATTCTTGAAAATGTGTCCATCCATTACTGGTGGTAATTGGTTCAGGTCTCCAACGCATACAACCGAGACGCCTCCAAATGAACAATTTATTCCTTTTATCTGTCTGAGTCTTGTGTCTACCCTAATGAACAATGTGCTTCCTACCATAGAAATTTCGTCTATTATTAGCAGCTTCAGATTTGATAGTTGTTCTCTTACCGTGTTCGCTAAATCATGACCTAATTCAGGCATTTGGCCCCCAAACTGTTAAACTGGCAATGCAAATGCAGTGTGCAACGTAACACCTTTTATTAGAAAAGCCGCTCTTCCTGATGGGGCACACAACAAGACAACAATTTTTTCTTCATTTCCACCTGGCATGTTATCAAAATAACTAGTAACTGTCTGATACAAACACCGAATCACTGTACTCTTCCCTACGCCTGCAGATCCACTGAGAAATAAACGAAGGGGTGCATCTTCTGTCTTCATCCAATTTAGTACATATAACACAATTTTTCGCTGTTCATTGTTCAGTCTTCGCATTTCCACTGATAACTCTTTCTCAGAAACTCTCTTGGGATATGTGTACCTTGATGATTTTGTGCTGTCACTATCATTATCCAACCCGCCTTGTTCTAATATGTCTACATGTTGATCACTGTACTTCTCATTATTTCCGTCTTCGTCATCTGTATCATTTGATTCGTTCTCAACGCATTCTAAAGTCGCTTCCACTGATTCATCTGCAACAACAGAATATTTGTTCCTGTTTCCTTCAACTGTTTCTATGTTCAGGTAGTACTTTTTTTCTGCGTTAATGTTTTCAACATCTGCAGCCTCACTTCTCCATGGCAGAAACAGCAACACTTGCTCGCGATAATAGTTGACTGGATCCTGAATCAATTTATACCTACGGTATCGGATGACGGCCGGTCTCCTTCTTTTGCTGAATTTATCTACTGCTTCAACATCATCGCTGTCCCCTGACGTTCCTACATCCACTGTTTTCCTTTTGCTGTAAACGGAACAGAAATCTGCCAGACAAATACTTTCCATTTCATTCGGACACTCGCTGTATTTTTTGAAAACGTCTTTCATGAATACATCTTTCGAATTTGCTCCTAATTTCTTTAAACTGTCGTTTGACTTCAGTATCATCACTCTCTCTCCGATCGGACTAGTATTTATGAATAAGCATTGCCTACTCATTTTGGACAGATGCAGGGATAGTACATGGTATGCTGCTTCTTGCGCCGACATCAGATTGCTGTTTATGAAAATGTTGGCCAATTTTCTGAATTTATCTTTGATAGTCATGTTTCCACTTTTTATGTCCGATGCTGCATCCCTCAATAGCTTCGACAAACCCGCGTCAACTTTAGAAATGTAATTTATTATGTAAGATGCCAATCCGTATTCTTCTAGTACAAAATGCAGATCCATGTTCGCCTCAAAAAGGTTGAGCATCGACCTGTTATAACAATTAATACCGACTTCCAAGCTCGTCCGCTTCAGAAACAGCTGAGTTCTTCGCAGAGAATATCTAATTGCAAGAATGTAATTTTCTTCTGTCAATTTAAGTCTGGCCAATATGTCTTCAAATGAAATACTTTCTTGTTTCTTGTAAAGCAACGTCATCAGTTTTCTTATCTCTTTCAGGGACGCCTTTTGCTCGTCATATTTAACTTTCCTCGGTTAAGGGCTGTAAAATCATTGTCTTTGGCATAACGGGTATTGGAAAATGGAATCTGCACTTCTCTCTGTTCCTCTTTCCCTTTCGGCAACTATGTGAGTGCTTATGTCTCTGCATAGAAATTAGAGGGTTGCTCTCATCGTACTCACAGGTGATAAAGCGATCTACGAATTCCGCACACTGCTCTATACCCTTCTCATTTTCAGTTTCGTACGTAAGAGCGTCTTTAAGCCACAGAAAAATGTGCTCATGTGGCGAACCTCTCATTTGGAATTCAACTCTACTGTAGCTGTCCTCAACTGTATATTCCTCAAAGAAACTGTCTCTTTCTTTAATTAGATTCATAAATTTACCGGTTTTGTAATCGAAGTAGCGGGCACATGTAACCGGATCATTTCTAATCAACATTGTCTTCTCATTGTCACTCAACATGTATGCTTCTTCCATTGAGATAGCTTGATCATTACTTAATTTGCACAATGTCCTAATGAGTTCTTCCCAAATTTTCTCTCCCGCTGACAGGGTCAAAAACAAGGTTGGTCTTCCAAGCTGCCTTATCATTGCCAATAATTCTCTCTTTTTCGATTCCCAATAACTCGGAGAAGAACGAACTTTGTTTAGGATACCATAGCCTGCATCATAAGTAATAATTTTCTTAATAAAGTCGGGGTCCGTAACTACTGCAGCACTTACATCTCTGGTAACTTTAGTCTTCCTTAGACATACATTAACATTTGCTAAACATGATTTCTCCAATTTCTTTTTTGCCATGTATAACAATCGAGTTGGTCTGCACGATCTACGATCTCTTCTTCTAGCTTCAGATTTAGCTCTATCGCTGTAACTTATTTTCACTTCAGAAGGAATATCAAAAGCGTGCCCTCCAAAAATTGTTGGAAACGTCAGTTCATCAAGATCTTCGACCAAGTGCCATGGGATTGGCTTTTTACCTTGACCTGGAGCCGTTACTTTCACATTTTCGCCTAACTGTAGGTTTCTGTCCATCACCACAACCTCTTCGTCAAATTCTAAACCATCCGATTCTTCACTTTCCTCGCTTGTCGGTTCCGCACAACTTTCATTTGCCAAATTTTCATCCTGTGCATCAGACGTTTCGATTACAAAATTCACTTTCTCGTCATACTTTCCACCATATCTACATAAATATTTTGCATCAATCTCTATCGCATATTTTTTATACAGCGGGGTATCACATAAATATTTCAGAGCTTCACATACAATATCCGGTCTTATGGTTTCGAACATGTAGTCTGTTGCATGAAGCATGTGTCTCTTGAGTTTTACTTGCACTGTCTCCATTTCATCAAACTTCCGAGGAAGGACTTGCAATATATCATTGACATCTATTGGAATGTTGACTACGCTACCTTTAAGTCCGAGTTGCGGGTTTAAAACAAATGATTTCAGTGCTCGAATTTGCATGAAATTTATATATGGGGAAACCATCCTCTCCTCTAAAGGTGACAATGTTGTGATGCACGCTGGTAAATTAATGAATTTAATCCCGTTACTCGTAGCTAGTTTTGGAACCCTGCCTCTTGTGGCATATTTGTTACAGGTCTTACAAATGTATTGTGATTCCATGTTGCAGATTCTGTTAAATACGTATTCACCGCACTTCAGCTTAAGTTTCTCTTTTTTAACTGTAACTACCGAGTGGTCAAAGAATAAACCCTCACAACAACAACATACATTATTTGGTGTGCCTTTTCGCTCTTGAAGGAAATTTAACTGTTTCTTGGCAAACTCTGTCCTACTCGTACACAAAGTACACATTATTATACACATTTTCACGAAATCTTATTAAGCTAAACTGCCTTTTTCTCTCCCTTGCTTGACGATCCTTCTCCCTCTCTTTAGCTCTTAAGCATTCCTCATTCCTATAAATACGCTTTGCCTTTAAATCTTCTTCTCTCTCCATCTTTTTATATTCTTTGTCTTGCCTCAATACCTTCATATGTTCTGTGTTTCTTTTTCCCTCTTTTTCTTTATATTCTTCGTCGTTTCTTAACACCTTCTTATATTCTATATCTCGCAGTCACTCTTTTTCTTTATATTCTTCGTCTTGCCTCAATACCTTCATATGTTCTGTGTTTCTTTTTCCCTCTTTTTCTTTATATTCTTCGTTCTTTCTTAACACTTTCTTATATTCTATATCTCGCAGTCTCTCTTTTTCTTTATATTCTTCGTCCTTTCTTAACACCTTCTTACATTCTATATCTCGCAGTCTCTCTTTTTCTTTATATTCTTCGTCTTGCCTCAATACCTTCATATAATCTGTGTTTCTTTTTCCCTCTTTTTCTTTATAGTTTTCTTGTTGCCTTAATTGCTTCATTTTTTCCTTCTTTCTTTTTTTTTCTTTTAGCATGTACACTTTTTTCTGTCTCAAGCGCTTTTTCTGTTCTTTGTCTCGTTTTTTTTTCTTCTTCTCTATAATCCTCATGTACACTCAAAAGGTTCTTCTTTGTCTCATCAGCCTCCTTTTCTTCATCCGGATGTTGACTTTGTAGTTGCTGTACATCTTCAATTAGTTTCGTTCTTCTATTTTCCTTCACAATTTTGAATCTGCCATGTATCCTCAATTTCCTAATATATTCTTTGTTTTTCTCTTTTTCTTTTTCTATATAATTAGATTTACTTCTCAATTTCTTCATTCGTTTCTCATTTTTTTCTTTTTCAATTTTTTACATTTGTCTTGTCTCTTTATGCTCATAATTTTCTTTTTCTTTTCTTTTCGATTGATTTCCTTGCCTCTTTTTTTAATATCATAATCACTACTTTTCTTCCTCTTCTCTTGCATATATTCCTTCCTGTTACTTCTTTTAGATCTACCAGACTTCATTTTTCTTTTCTTCATTTTGCTTTGAATACGCACTTTTATCTAAAAAACCCTCTAGAAAAAAAAAGTTATCCTCGAAAATATTTATTTTTTTTTCTTTCTATTCAGAAAAAAAATACCTAAATAATTTCTTTTAAAAAGAAAACTAGGGAAATGAGCGAAACAACGCTAAATATGCATTCAAAAAATTTGTTACGTAAAAATTAGCACAGAACCTAAATCAACCGACTAAATTATGATAATATTAGAAATTTGCCACGCTATGGAATTAGAATTACAAAACACAATTACTTAATCAAGAAGAAAAATATGTTTACAATAATAAAATCTTTATACAGTTAAAACAAATACACCAAAAATGAAAAATTATTGTTTTTTAAACAAAATCGTTAATTATGAAAAATTTACGATCTCACAGAACAACAGTAATGTTCTGTGATGAAATCACAGCAGAAGGTGCTGTTATTCTTTCTATTTTTAATGCAATGTCCTTAATTTAAAACAAAAAAAAAATACCTAAATAATTTCTTTTAAAAAGAAAACTAGGGAAATGAGCGAAATAACGCTAAATATGCATTTAAAAAATTTGTTACGTAAAAATTAGCACAGAACCTAAATCAACCTACTAAATTATGATAATATCATAAATTTGCCACGCTAACATTTACGATCTCACAGAACAACAGTAATGTTCTGTGATGAAATCACAGCAGAAGGTGTTGTTAATAATTAAAATAGCAGTAACGAAATATATTAATTAATAAAAAATTATTTAACAATAATTTATATTAGAAATAATAAAATTAAAGCATAGCTACGTATTCTTGCAGCAGGTCGAATCTTTAATCAAGCATCACAAAAGAAAGTTTAAAAAAATCGTCTGCGCTTCAAATGACATCAAAAATAAATATTTTGTATGGAGGCCAAAAGCAGTTCCCACTTTTTTTGCCTCAATTTTTTAAAACTTTTTTAATCGATTTTACACTCGTTGATAAATTTTTCGCAGACGATAAAAGGTGTCCCTTTAAAGTATTTTATCTTTCTCGGATTATGCAGAATAATGCCGGTTACGTGTTTTGATATCTCTCACTATTAATTTCTTACAAACGTTCGACTTAAACTGAACGTGATGTGTTCCATTGAAAATTCCGTTTTTTACGTGATTCTCGAGGAGGCATAATGAAAGTATTTTAATTTCCTTCATCTTCCGCGTTTGTTATTTTTTCACGCTTATTTTAACTTGCGTAGAAAACTCAAAAAAAAAAAAAGCTTCATTGAGTTCCCTCAATCGTTTCGCGGGTTTTTTCCAGTATTGTTTATTTTTTATTCGTATACTTCTTGACTATACTTTTTGTTCTACTCCAATTCTGACAAAAAGTATCCTGTCTTGATATGTCCTAATTTTTGCGTACAGTACTAACCTTTTAATGTAAACGTTAGTTTTATATGGTGTAATGATAATACTGTTACATCAAAATAATAGAAAAGTACGGTTCGGTTAATTAAAAATACGTACTCGCCCGAATAATTGGAAACAGCTCCAATTTCGCAATTATCGTAATAACCCTGCAAATGCAGAATCAATGAGCGAAATTGGAAATCATTACAAAAGCCTTGTTTAGATTAATTGCAAACATTTTATTTGTTAGTAAAAAGAAATTGGCAACAGTTAAAAATTTCAAATCATTGAAAGTTTTCAGCTGTTTTGATAATTAAATAGCGTGAAAGCGATTTTTTAATGAATTAATTTTTCGCATTGTTGACTAAGCGCAAAAATCACCCCACCTTCCCCCTGGGGCGATGGGCGCCAAAATTTAATTGATGCTTGTTTCCATATTGGGTTAGTGTTATTCCAAATTTCATTCAAATCGCGGCAATATTTCTCGAGATACAGTAGGTGCAATGACAAAATAAGCACTTTTGATTGCTCCACCCCCCTTTGAGATATTGACACACAAATTGAATCAGCACCTGTACTCAATAGGGTCTACCTATTGACCAATTTTCGTTTGATTCCGCCGGTTACTTCCTGAGATAATCACCCCCGCGCAGAACACGTGCGATTGCTCCACCCCCCTTTGAGATATTGACGCACAAATCAAATCTGCACCTGTACTTTATAGGGTCTACCTATGGACTAATTTTCGTTTGATTCCGCCGGTTACTTTCTGAGATATAGCAATCACCCCCACGCAGAACACGTGCCATTGCTCCACCCCCCTCTGAGATATTGACACACAAATTAAATCAGCACCTGCACTCAGTAGGGTCTACCTATGGACCAATTTTCGTTTGATTCCACCGGTTACTTCCTGAGATATAGCAATCACCCACGCGCAGAACGCGTGCGATTGCTCCACCCCCCTTGGAGGAATTCGCTAAACAAAGTCAGGTGCACCAGTTCATATCCCAGACAACACACCATAGCCAAAAGCCATCTACTAGATATCCACTGGCTATTGAAAGTAGATATTGCAAAATCCACTAGATATCCATGGGATATCTAAAAATCTCCACAATATCCACCAAAGGTTAGAAAGGTTGCATCCATGGAAAGTCTCAGAGAGGTTTGGATATCGCGATATCTGCTGGATATGCATTGGATATCCCTTAGATATTATGGATTAAGGATGGATATCCATGAGATGTGTGTCAGATGTAGATTACATCTGTTAGATATCCAAGGGCTATGGCTATTTGGATAGCTGAAAGACGTCTAGAATATCCTTGTGTGTGTACTTAGCAGTAAGAATATAAATTGCATCTTTAAAAATTACAAAGTCATTAAATTTACAGAACAAATTGAGAAATGAAAAACTAAGACTTTTTTTTCATTATATATCTTTAAATTTTTCTCCTCTTAACACATTTACTTCATAAAAATAGTGACTTTGTAATTAATATTTTTAGTAAAAAATACTATCTATTATTCAGACTTTTTTTGATCAAATTACAACTGTTATTAAATAATGACCTTACTCCAGTTTTATGCATTTGATTTACATCTATTAATGATCCTAATGATTTTTTTTTCAATAATTATGTTATTTTGATTTATAAATTGATTTATATTATTTGTGTACTAATCCTGTATTTGAATATAAATTGCATTTTTAAAAAAATTTAAATACAAAGTCGTTATTTTTGCAGAAAGGATTGAGGAATTAAAAACTTAGTAATTTCTTTTAGTTACATCTTTAAAAACAGAAAATAGTGACTTTGTATGAAATATTTTTAATAAAAATGCAATCTATATCAAAACAGAACTTTTATACGAAATTTATTTTTTTTTTTTAATTTGTCTAATTTTTAAATTTTTATGTTAAATTAAAATTCACCAATATTTCTCTTTATTTTGTTAAAATCACTTTTAAGTAATGACCTTATTGCAAATTTTATGAATTTCATTAATATTTATTAATGATCCTAATGATTTTTATGCAATGACACTATAACAATGTGTTAAGAGTCTGAAATGATTATAAAAAAGAATATTGAAAATAGTACTACGAATAATATAATAGTAATGCAGTTGAATATGTTACTCGTCTTTCACTATTAAAACCATGTCTTAGTTTATATTTATTTGATCAACAGTTTTCCAAAGAATTATACTTGGAAAATTTATAGTACTTTTATTAATTATCCTTGTGTCCTAGTTTTTTTTTTTACTTTTTTTATGAATTGAACAGCTGGTAACTTAGAAATCATTCCGAAAGAAATTTTAGTTTGCACTTCATTTTTAATATTTTCCGCATCCTCATTTAAATTTGTTTGAAGTTCGGCTCCGCAACATGAGTTTAAAACTTCATTTTCTACACTCACATGTAGACTATTTTCCTGAAAACGCTTAGTAGTGAGGAACTGGATGAGAGATTTCAGCAAGAGGGGAAAGATATGGGTCATTCTACGCTATTTGAATTCAGACGGCCAATGGAAAAACTTCATGTAAAACTGATTTTAATAATGTTTTTGCATGCTGAAGCATTACAGACTATTATCTTTTATATGGACCACCCAATTAATTCACTGCAATTATTTTATTTTAGCATTTACAGCCGAAAATAGTCATAATTGTATACTCCCCTGGCATGTTCAAATACTAGTTTTTATACAAACATGTTCGACGCTCAATTTTTGCTAACGTGGGATAATGTTTTTTTCCATAATCATACACTTACATTAACAGAGAAACCTATTTCATCAGTAAACATTGAAAAAATATTTATTATTATTTAAAAAAAATACACTTTTCAACGGGCCATATCAACAGTGTCACCTCCACCTGGCGAACTTCAAAGACTGAAATTTAGTATAAAAAATGCATAAGAATGATGTTGATTGCGAATAACCAGTGTAATGCTGAGTAAAGTCAAAAGCAAGCTAAGAGGTTTTAAAAAAATTCGAATATTATTGCATCGGTTCTTGTTGAAAGTGCCTCAAAGCTTACTGCGCCAGTCGCTGTAGTATTTCCCCTGGTAAGTATAACTTTTGATATTTCATCGTTACATAAGTATGCGTATGTACAATGTTATGCTTATTGTGTGCAGACATCACGGTTTACTTGAAGTTCTGGTAAGAAGAAGGCGTGATGCTGTTTTTATAGGTAATGTGTGATTTTGTCACTTCTCTGGCGTCACTCCCCTGGCATTTTTGTTCAAAAAAAGGGTAAATATACATTAAAACTGTGATATAAGCATAATTAATTTCATTTTTAATCCTAATTGCCCCTGTGAAAGCAATTTGAATGAACGTAAATAATGCGGGAAGTATTTTTATTTGGGATCTGCGGTGCGACTTGTATGCAACATGTCGTGTTTTCAGGATTATTTTTTTTCATTTTATTACAACGTGAAAAATTTTTTTGATTACAGGTCTTATAGAAATGAGTCCATATTATGATTTTACACCGAAAAATAAGTGAAATAATTGTAAATCAAACCAGAATTCCGCCAATAGTGTCACTCCCCTGGCAACGCATTTTCCCCTGGTATCGATAAACCCCCCAAAAATTGAAATTTCGTCTGGCCCTTACCACTACAATCATAAAAATAGCGGCTACTAGTGATATAATGAGCGTGAAATTAAACAGATTATTTTTTCTTTGGAGACACAAAAAACGCATTGATCGTAGAATCACCCATATATAAAAAAATTTACAGCTTTTTTTCCAATAAATACATGATTTTCTTTGTAACTTTTACTTTTTGACTTTGACAATTAAGGCCTCACGTGTTGCAAAAAAATCTGTACGTGATAGAAAAAAATGAAGCTCATATTGGGAATCAGCACACTGAAAAACATTAAAATCAGTTAAAACATCCCATGCATCTGTTCGATTTTTTTTTTTTTGCAGACCTGTGTTATGTTATTTTGATTTAAAATTTATTTGTATTCTACCTTTTTTTTTTTATAAAATTACAGTTGTTATTAAACAATGACGTTTTCCAGTTTTATATATTTCTTTAACATTCATTAATGAATTGTTTTTATTCAATAACCCAATAAAAATACTTTAAAAATTTGTGTTCAACAACAAGAATGTTTCTGCATTGCTATAAGCTTCTGTAATAATGTAGTTGGATATGTTGGAGATATATATGTAAGGATACTTGGAGACACTCAATCGCACATTATTCTTTATTTTTAAAAACTCGACATGAGAAAAAAGGGCAATAAAAACATTATTCACTTTAAAATGTCTGTGTCTTATTAAACACAATTTTGGTCCCTTATAAGTGATTGTGACTCATCCAACTTTTGGGTTTTCAGGTTTCTCACTTTGGCGTGTCGAAGCCAGTTCTTTATAGATGTCTCTATATCTGTGTCAGTTGCACAAAGCGTGGCATTGTTCCTTGTCGCAACTAAAATGGAAGAAAATAAGAGTATCTTTTAATACAACAGATAATAACAGTACAGGGGAATTAAGCGAAATGTCTCCTAACACGCAAGTTTTACCATGAGTAACGAACACTTTTGAACAGTGAATTCATCGCCTGCAACAAACTGTTAGAAAAGAAAACTTTGCAAATTTGGGAATAAACAATTGTGAAGCAATAACTTTAAACTTTAATTATATCCAGTTAAGTAATTAGAATGACAAATGAAGATTCGGAAAACGTTCCATGTTATTTAATGTTGATGAATAGATAGCTTTATAACTTTTAGAAGATAAAAAATCATACCAAAAACCGCTTTGGAAAGCTGAAGGTCGCAAAACCTCATCTTTCCCTTTTCCCTCAACCCAGCTATAGTGTTGAGCCACAGCATCTGTCAGTAGCCTTTTTAAAATCCTTTTTACGGTCCCATCGACATTTGATCCGCCACCATTAGAAGCCAACTTAACCTGGAAGTATTTTAGGAAAATGTATCACAACTTTAAAAACAAAAAATACAATTCAAACATAAAGACATTAACCATACCATTATATCCTTCATACTGCTATCCAGCAGCGTTTTTTCCGAAAGATCCAGTCGTTCTAATGATCCAATCGGTAGGTTTACAGGCACCTCATTTTCAGTATGTACAGCTTTCTTGTTCACTGTAGCTATAAAAAAACAGAAAATATAATAATGTAGATTCAGTTCTTGATCCATAAAAGAGCAAACATGAATAAATGCGTTAGGCTAGTAAATATTGTTGATTACATAGCTCAACTCTGAAATCCTTCATGTTGACCGCAGGGTCATTTTCAAAATTTGCTTACATTTGCTGTCCGGAGGTTAAAAGGACGATTTTGAAGCATAACTTATATTTTAAATTCAATGCGAATAATTATTTTCTGCAAGAAATACCCCCAAAAAAATTCTATCACTCAACAAATTATTGAAATTTATTTATTTATTTTTATATAAGTCTTTAAAAATGAAAATCAAGGCAAAAACGCTTGTCCATTTCCAATTTTCGCAAGTTCAACTATTTTTTTCCTATACTTAATGGTCAAAAAAAGTAAATGTGACATATTATTTTTATATATTGACTATTAGTATATGGTATTCATGATAAATATTGACAATAGTAATTTTATTTCAATAAGAAATGTATGAATATATTTTGTCCGGAAGTTCTTGTCAAGTCCGTTACCCTAAGATTATTTTAGCTAAAAAAGGTATTTATTGAAGTCAAAAGATGGTAACACGTATTCAGTTAACTTAACAAATTAGTGACGTAACTATTTTGTACCATTTTGTTTCCCTGAGTCGAGAAGTATTGCTGTGGCGTTTCGCACAAAATTTTTTTCCGGGTGCGTATTTTTATTCTTTGTCAAGTCCGTTACCAAAGATTTTAGTATTAATTTTTACTTTTTCTAAACTTTTACCTCTAAATGTTCCTTATACAACTCTAAGAAAATGCATATTGTAGTTCAACTTTTAAATTCTACAACCTAGCCATAATTTGACATTTTGGTTGAAATGTCAAGTCCGTTACTGGTCAAATCCGTTACCAAATGTCAAATTCGTTACCATAGAGTTTTTGATTAATATTTCAATCATCACAAACATCGTTTTAAGCTTCAGGGCGCAAATAATTTCAAATGAAGTTGGTTCTAGAGGCTATGATATAGTTGAAAAGTGAGATTTCATATTGATTTTGTGTGATAACGGACGACAATTTTCTTTGCAACTTAAAGTTTTACAACAGCATTTGAATACTTAATTATTCATCAAAGTGTACAACCAGTTACTTTTTTACACACCTACAATATATGACTAAACATCTGTTAGTTTTTCTAAAAGAAAATAGCAAGTTAAAAAAATTACTTAAAAATTTTGAAATGTAAGCATATGGTGAAAATGACTCCGCAGTAATTTAGCAATAGGAATAATAGCACTGTGAAACATATTTCCGAACCCTTCTCCACTGTTAGTGGTGAATTGTTCAGATAAGATAACAGATTTCAGATGATCCCTTGGAGTAACGAAATACGATAATCAATTGAAATACATACATTTTTAGAGGCAGCCAGTTCAAAAATTAGGAAAATTTTGATACTATCTAAAATCCAGTTTAATAAATAACTTTGACAATAAATGAAAACAAGTAGTATGTTCAATTTATTTAGCTGTCAGGAATAGATTTAAAATATGTATATAAAAAAAAGCTTACCACTTTGCTGATTGAGTATCAGTTCCTGATTGTCTAAAATTAGTCTCTGATTTGATCTTATCTTCTTAATGTCCTTAGACAATCTGAGTAGCACTAGAACAGATAAGAAATAAATTGATGAATTATGCAGTTATGTTTAAGTAAGAGGTAAGAATACATAACACAAGAATTTTATAACTTCATTCTTAAGTGAATCTGCATTATGAATAAAATGTTCTATTTTATTTTTTAAAAAACTACACATATTTCAATGTAAAAATAAATTATTACACACCTTTTTTTATATCAAGTTCTTCTTCAGCTTTTTCTGCCGCAGGAGTAGATGCATGTTGATATGAGCCCTGCGTCTCGATGCTCTTTACGCTATCATCTAATGTTGGAAGTGGTATGCCAGTTTTGTCGGTGAAACCCAGACTGTCATCCATTCCCTCGGCCGAAGCCACGCTGAGACGTTGAGAAGACTTTTTGATTTTGCCTCTTTCTAATTCTGGATCTAGCTCCAGATCTGTATCTTCCTCGGGCGAAGACGGACAAGGACGTTGAAAATTAATTTTCCTTTTTCCTCTCCCTAATTCTTTGGCTGATGTCAGATTACTGTCATCTTCTGCTCTGGTCAGAAAGCTTCGTGCCGTCTCATAGGTTGCTTTTAAAAAGAGGTTAAATTACTTCACATAAAATTTGGAAACAATGCTTAAACCTAAAATAGTCATACGGAAAAGCTAAATTTAGAGGTATAGAAAAAACTTAAATAAAATACAACTGCAACCTACAGTATTGTCCTAAAACACGTGCGTCGTGATGAATCCAGTTAGGCAATGGCGGAGTGAGTTTTTTCACCATCTTTTGGGCTTCAGTAATTTTCACCGGAGGCCAAACACACTTGTCATCAAGAATCCAAGATAATGGAACGACTTCCACTTCTTTAGAGCGAATAAAATGCACGATTGCGAACGTAGCAGGCATAATTTCTGAAAACATGATTTAATAATACAAGCAAGTACTAAAAGAAACATTTGAGGGTTCATATTAAAATCAAAATAAGCATTTGTTCAAAATTGTGACATAATTTTTATAAATTTCAGTAGAATTGGACAAAATCCCTTATACAGTAGCAATAAAAACTTGGAAAATTTTGTTCACTACCTATCAAATTATATTCGAGTGAAACAAAGTGTACATGAATGAGTGTTTCATGACATTTAAAGACAAAGAAAATTCATTTTAAATTAAAAGCATACAAGAACAGGCCCGTCATTTAGGAGGGGGGCAGGGGGGTGTCCATTGCCTCCCCCCGACTTTAGAAATAAATGTATTTATATATAAGTGAGTGTGGTTTTTATGTATTCCGATGAAATTGCAGTGTTTGGACCCTTGTCCCCCCCCCTAGAAAAACTTGAAAGGACGTCCCTGTACAGGAACTTAAAAATTAAACATTTGTTGAAAATTACTTATTATATTACAATGCTTTTCATAAGAAAAACATAAATAGAATTTAAAAAATCCTGAAATAAAACTGTTGATTAGTAAACACTTGTTAAAAGTGATACCCCCCCCCCCCGTTGTCCGTTTACCTTGTCGTGGTGGGGGGGCTTGCGGTGTGGTGAGTTCGGGGCGAGCTCTTGGGCGGAGTCGTGACCCCCAGTTGCTCAAACAGAATATCGGCGGGAAGGGATTTGTTTCTCCTTCCTTCCCTCATCACACTTACCAAATTTCGGAACAAAAACCCAAGCCAAGGTGTGTCAACCGTGCCGATGGCTGCGTGGTACCGGGGCAAAGCGGTATCTCATACGGGAGGCTTCAGGGCTAGCTGACGGACCCTGTCGTATCTAGCCTTACTCCTGTGTAGGGGGGCTACGCAGGGGCTCGACCCCACTTTTTCCCCCCAGTTCTCCGGTCCAATTGTGGATTCTGAAATTAAAAACCCTTCTCCCCCTTGTGGGGAGCGTCAATTGATATCGAGCAGTACAGCAAAATTCTTTATTATTAAACGATCTGACCCAAACCTAAATCTCACTAAAGTGTCACCATTCATAATCAACAAAGCACTAGTACATCAAATAGGAGAATTTGAATCAGTAAAAAAATTACGCAGTGGCGAACTTCTCCTTGAAATCAAAAATCAAAGCCAAATTAAACCTTTGTTTTCTATGAAGCAAATAGGCTCATATCTCGTCACTGTTACCGAACATTCCACCTTAAACTTTTCTCGGGGAATCATTTCGGAGCCTGATCTCCTCTACACTCAAGAGACAGAAATCTTAGAGGAGATGAAAGACCAGCACGTGAGTGGAGTTAAAAGAATTACCATCCGACGCAATGGAGAAATACTACCTACTAAACACGTCATCTTAACGTTTAGGACTCCTAACCTCCCACCACGCGTCAAAGCTGGCTACCTCTCTTGCCCAGTACGGCCCTATATACCAAATCCACTTCGATGTTTCAAGTGTCAAAGATTTGGGCATTCTAAGACCGTGTGCCGTGGAGTTAACACATGTGCCAAATGTGCTGAACCCGGCCATGACAGTGATGGCTGTACCAAAGAGCACAAATGTGTAAACTGCAAGGGAGATCATCCATCTTACTCCAAAAAATGCTCTAAATGGCTTCTTGAGAAAGAAATCCAAATCATAAAAACGACTCAAAATCTATCTTATCCTGAAGCACGAAAAATTGTTGATTCTCGTACACCTACAACTGGGCTATCTTATGCTGCAGCAGTAAGAAAGGTTTACAAATGTTCCAGCACACAAACAGAGGCACATACACAAACTAATTCTGACCAAACTTACAAACCTCCGAATAAAAAATCCAGTAGTTCAAAATCTCCCCCGAACAAAGTAAATGAAAATAAAACACAAACAGAACAAGTAAAGACTGCTGAATCTCTTCTTACAAATAAACCAAATGCACAAAATTCGAAAAAATGTACTGAAAAAAAGAAAATCATAAAAGCACGTGCTAAAATCGGAGCTACCTCTAAACAGAGGCCTCCCAATTATTATAATTTCAAAAGAGAGGACTTCTTGTTACCTAACAAGAAAACTATTTTAACTAAAAATTATCATAAGGCAGTTGCTCCTCTCCATGAGGATGTTGATGATGTTGAATTCCAAGAGCTGCCACCATCCGAAGATGAGGGATGGACGGACGTCCCTGCCTCATGAGCCGCCTTTCTTTCTTTTGGCCGTTTTTCCCTTTTTTTCTCTTCATGGCCCTGAGCATTCTTTCTTGGAATTGTCAGAGTTACTCGCGTAATGTCACGGACGTCAAAGATCTTGTTGAATATCACCAACCGGCCATTTTCTGTCTGCAAGAGACATTCTTGTCACCTTCTGATCAACCGAGACTGAAAGGTTTTGAAGTATACCGCAAGGACTGCTTGTCAGGTGATCGTCGTTGTGGTGGAGTGGCGATGCTAATCTCTAATGATTATGCATCTAGCCAGCTCAATATCAACACGACCCTCCAGGCAGTAGCTGCGCGTGTCCACCTTCACTCGCTGGTCACAGTCTGTTCTGTGTACATTCCACCTTCTTATGACTTGAGAAGCGTGGAATTGCAGACATTGATAGATCAACTCCCTCCCCCATTTGTCATCTTGGGGGATTTCAATGGCCACAATCCTCTCTGGGGGAGTCCAGACACCAACAGTAGAGGATTGATAATAGAAAATTCTATCAGTGACAATGATCTATGCATTCTTAATAATGGTGAAAATACTTATTTCCATCTTCCGACGCAGACATATCATGCCATCGATCTTGCAGTATGCTCACCTTCTCTTCTGCCACTGTGGGAATTTCGAGTTGAAAGTGGACTCTACAGTAGTGGCCACTTTCCGATCAAGATAACCTTTACTGGGCGCTGCAGCTATCAACCGCAGCAGCAAGCCAGTTTCTGCCTTGATCGAGCTGATTGGGCAGCATTTACCCAGTTGGCAGAAATAACATCGGAAGTAGTGAATGATTCTGACATCGATGTAGCAGTAAGCCGAGTAACCGACATTATATTGAATGCAGCGAAAGCTGCTATACCAAGAACCACCAAGAGGAGGATTAAATTTCCGAAGCCTTGGTGGAACTCCGATTGTCAGGCAGCCTATAAAAAACAGAAAAAAGCATGGAACACATTTCGTCGATATCCGACCACACAAAATCTTGTATCACTCAAACGAGCTCGTGCTGAAGCTCGGAGGATTCGGCGAAAAAGCCAACGGGACTCGTGGCAAACATATGTCAGCGCAATAACGACGTCCACCCCATCCAAAACCGTTTGGGGCAAAATTAAAAAAATCGTTGGCAGTTATCAAACATCTTGTGCTCCCATACTTGAGAAAAATGGTCAAACAATATCTGACATTAAAGAGGTGGCTGACTGCTTGGGGACACACTTGTCAGAAGTCTCCAGAGCAGACAAGTATGGTTCAAAGTTTTTAGCTCTCAAATCACTTAAGGAAAGAAAAATCCTTAATTTTAATTCAAACATTTTAGATTCATATAATACCGATTTTACTTTTAAAGAACTTCTTATAGCTTTGCAAAAAACCCGCAATACTTCACCTGGTCCTGATGAGATACATAATATTATGCTGAAAAATCTAAGTAAACCCTCTTTAGAATATATACTACAACTCTTCAATAGAATTTGGACTGAGCAACGTTTATCGAAAATCTGGACTCAAGCAACAATAATTCCCTTACTGAAACCAAAGAAACCACGCAATCAACCTGAAAGCTATAGACCAATAGCCCTTACCAGTTGCTTATGTAAATTGATGGAGCGTATGGTTAACGCTCGACTAATTTTCATTCTGGAGTCAAATCATCTACTATCCTCATTCCAAAGTGGATTCAGGCGCGGCAGGAGCACTGTAGACAATTTGCTGCTTCTTGAAACATTGATCAGAGAAGCATTTCTTAAACGTAAACATCTTGTGAGCGTATTTTTTGACATTGAAAAGGCATATGACCGTACTTGGAGATATGGGATCCTCAAAAATCTTCACGAGTATGGGTTGCGAGGTAACCTACCTATATTTATCTCCAATTTTCTCAAATACCGAACCTTTCGTGTACGCGTCAAGTCTATTCTGTCTGATACCTTCATCCAAGAAGAAGGTGTACCCCAGGGAAGTGTGTTGTGCGTAACTCTTTTCGTAATTGCAATCAATTGCTTAATCGAACAACTGCCCCCCGCTGTCAAAGGTACTATGTTTGTAGATGATTTTCAAATCTCTTTCTCGTCGACGAACATGAGTATCATTGAAAGACAGCTTCAAATAGCTATTAATAAAATCTCTCAATGGGCGGAGGAAAATGGCTTTTCTTTCTCCGCTCAAAAAACCTTTTGCATACATTTCTGCCGTAAGAGAGGGCTTCATCTTGACCCAAACTTACTGCTCAATAACCAACCGATATCTGTTCAAGATCAAGGAAAGTTCCTTGGTCTGACTCTTGATAATAGATTCAAATTTTTGCAGCATATACAGGATCTAAAAAAGAAATGCACATTAAAATTAAACATTCTCAGGGTCTTAGCTAACACTTCTTGGGGTGCCCATACAGAGTCCATGTTACGTATTTACAGGGCTCTAATACGCTCAAAACTTGATTACGGTTGCCAAGTTTATGGCTCTGCAGCAAAAAGCTATCTTAAATCTCTGGATCCTATACATAACCAGGCGTTGCGCATTTGCACAGGTGCCTTTCGAACCTCACCTGTTAATAGTCTATATATATTAGCACACGAACCTTCACTTAGCAATAGAAGACTGAAACTTTCTCTTAATTTTTATTTCAAAATCAAGCAGAACACAAGCCATCCCTTGCACTTATATATTTTTCACCCATCAAATACCGATTTATTTCTACGTCGTCCTTCGGTTATCCCAACGTTTGGAATCCGAATGAGACAGGCGCTTAATTTACTGCATATTCCGGATTTTGATACATACAATACTCCAGAACTTATTGAACCATGGAGCGAATGTAATATTTCTGTTCTCCATGAGTTTGATAAATTTAAAAAAGACACCACAGCCGATTCAGTTTTTCAACAACTCTACTATAATGTAAAAGAAAAGTATTCTCAGTATAATGAAATTTTCACAGACGGATCAAAGTCTAACGATCACGTTGGCTCTGCCGCAATAATTAATGGACAAATCATTTCACAACAACTAAACACTGCATGCTCAGTCTTCACTTCAGAAATTAAAGCTATAGTCACGTCGTTACAAACAATAACCCAATCATACAATAAAAACTGGATAATATACAGTGACTCAAAAAGTTCAATAGATGCCATCATAAACTGCAGCAGCAATAGCCATCCTTTAGTTCTTCAATGTTTCAAACTATATCACAGTCTAAAAGAGAAAAATTTTAAAATAATATTTTGTTGGATCCCTGGTCATGTAGGCATTGCTGGGAATGATGCAGCCGACACAGCTGCCAAGGCTGCAAGTGCCCATGCTGAAGACCTTGTTCCTTTTGAAGACATCAAGAACTGTATTATAGACAGTCTTAACAAACATTGGCAGAATGAATGGGACGCTGAAACACAAAATAAATTGCATGCCATCCAGCCCTCGACAAAAGGTTTTAAATCATTTAATAATAAGCGAAAGGAACAAGTAATAGTAGCCCGTCTTCGCATCGGCCATACCAGATTCACACATAAATACCTCCTTTGTCATGAACCAGCCCCACTATGCAACACATGCAATGTTAATCAGACAGTGTTACATATTTTATGTAACTGCCCAAATTTTAAACATATTCGTTTTAAATATTTTAATAATTTTTATCCGTCTTTGACGGAATTACTTGGGGATACAACCCATCCTAATTTGTTTCCCTTTTTACATGACGTTGGTTTTTTTACTCTAATATAGTGTTTTTATCTCTGTTATCTTGTTGGTTTCGTCTTTGTTTCGTTTAAATGTTTCTGGTTTTATATGTTATCTTGTTTGTTATGCATTTCTGTTTTTAATCTGTCGCTCGACAATTCTTGCTTTCGTCTTAACATTTGAAATTTTAAGCTTTGTATGTGTCTTGCACTGAACTGTTTTTAAAATTTTAAAAGTTTTATGTCCATTGTATTTGAGATGATCTTCGCTAACATCTCTTCATCTTTTAAATAAAACTATTGCTTGGCGCAGTATAGCCTAATAAGGCTCTTGCACCAAAAAATCCAAACAAACAAACAAACAATAAAAGTGATAAGGAAAAATTATTTACAATTCTACATAAATCAGTATGTCCTTAACAATGAAACATTAATTATGAAACAAAATCACGGATGGAATAGGAAGATAAATTTAAAACTGTCAATAAAAAAATAAGATGTCACAAGTAATTCATATATTTTCATTAAATATGAAAAATTCAGTTAAAAAAATATAAACAATTTAGGCATTTGTTAAATACAATGCCTTACATGAGGGGAATACAATTCGAAAACAAAATTCCCGAAATAAAACCTACGAGTACTCAAAACTTGTTGAATTATTTATGGAAAATTTTGTCTAAAAATTTTTCATAAAAGGCAGTAACTAAAAAATATATTAATTATGAAACAAAATCAGATGTAATCATATTTAAAGAGAAATGTAAAAAAGGCTAGAAACTAGCAGAGAAAAGCAACCTGTAAAAGCTAAATAATTGGCAATTTTGATTTGCGAAGTACATTAAAGCATTTGTTTATAATTATTTCAACAGTGACTTTTATGAATCAGGGGCCTGTCCAGGAGTTTTCACAGGGTCCGTTTTTTGTGAAAAACTAAATAATTTTGTGAAAAATCAAATAATTTTGCGAAAATCAAACAATTTTTGGAAAAAAAACCCGCAAAAAAAAAAAAAAATCTTTTTGAATTTAATAAAAAATAAAAATAAATTTCATTTTTTTTCCAAAAAAAAAAAGCATATTAAACATCAAAAATGCGAAAAGTCCGATTCCTGTAGCGGATGCAAAGAGATTGCAGTTTTCAAAGTGATCATTCAAGTGACATCAAAAGCATAAAAACGGAACATAAAATAATTTTTTTTTTGTGTTTTTTTTTTTTTTTTTTACAATTGCATTTCAAAGGTATATGGTAAACATGTTTTTATGTGTTTCCACAATTAATGCAAAAATAAAATGGAACGATCGTTTAATATTTAGACTCATAAAAGAACAGTTAATTTTGCTTTAAAAAATTTAAAATAATGATCTGAGCAAAAAATAAAGCTAATTTTCATTTATTTGCCTCCTAATAAAGAGTAATTAGCTTGAAGAGTAAGTAAAATTCGATTTTCATATCGGATGCAGAGATCGCTTTTTTCAAAATGAAAGCATCAGAAATATAAAAACGATTTTTGATAATTTATTAAACTCAAAAATTTTAGAGCTGCATTTCACCAGGTTTATATGATGAATGTCATTAATAATCACCGACATATTCGCCAAAAATTCGGAGGAAAAATACGGTAGGGAAACATAGCAAAACAAACAATACCAGACTTCTAATATTAACAGACGCAAAAATACATTAATTCCTGAATATAAATAAAACACCACCATTGTAAGCATTAAAAATAAATAAATAAAACTAAAAAAGATAATTTTCTGCCAAAATAAAGTCAAAACATCGCACCAAAGACGTCAGATGGAGATAATTTTAATTTTAAATAGCTGATCGCTCTACGAAGAAGCAATCCCATTTTTTCTCCAACCCTCCCTATCTGTTGGCAGTTCTAAGTTCATTCCGCTGATAATTGCTATTATTATTATTTCCTTTATGTTTAAGTCCATAGCAGGGAGAAAAATCCTTACTCTGCACTTCCAGAGAAATCTATAACAGCAACATCGCAGCAATCCACTTTGATTTGCATATGATAAAACAAACAAGCAGAACCATTAAAACAAAACAACTACCTTTTTTAAGTTGTTAATTTCTTTAAAAGAAACCTACACAAAGTGCTACATTTTACACTAAAGCCCAGCAGGAAGTGCCGACTTTTTTTTTTCGCAAAGTTGCCGGATAAACGATTCCCTTCTTTAACTGCAGAAAAGGCCCAAACGTTATGGGCTTTTACACAGAAATATGCTATGCATTATTTTGATTTCAGATTTGCTTTTTGAATGAATAATGTGTGAAATGTGCGTTTGTTTGATCAGCATTTTGTGAAGGGTCCGTTTTGCTTGATCGTATTTTTGTGAAGGGTCCGTTTTGCTCGATAGTATTTTTGTGAAAGGTCCGTTTTGCTTGATCGTATTTTTGTGAAGGGTCCGTTAACGGACCCGAATTTCCTCTGGCCAGACCCCTGGAAATGATTCCAATTTTTAATTAGTAAGATAAAAAATAAATAAAGCAGTACATACAATGAAGATTTAAAATGGAAAGATCAAATTAAAAAAAATAATTATAAACATAAACTACACAGTACAGCAAAAAAATAGTTGAATTTGAAAATAGAAAAATTCTAAGCCTGTAGGCCACGTAAAGTTTGGTTGTTAAGAAACATCAAGTTAACAGTTTAATCAAATTAAAATTAAAACAGAAGAAAATTTATGCGGCAATAAACAAATTCACCAGAAAGAAAAATGCATTATTTTAAGGGAAAAAGAAAATCTACTTACTAGAATCCTAAAATCAATTTTAAATTAGACATTCTTTGAAAACTATGAACTATGATAACTTTCATAAAATCAAAAATATTCCAAAAAAATCACTGAAATAAAATTGTGCATTATTAACTTTTTACCAATTCTTCAGCTTTCATTTAAAAAAAAATACACGTAAATGACAATAATTAACACTAATTAAGAATTTTATGTTAATACTTTTATAACTATTTAGTCATGAAATAAAAATAATGAAGACAACTTTGTTGCCTGTTCATTAAAATTGTCAATACTGCAAATGGCTTTTCAAAAAAAAAAAAAAAAAAAATTCAGTTTTAACAATGCTTGCACTAGAATATGAAATCAATAATACAAAGGAAACACATTAAAACCATCACCATGTTTCAACGCAAGACACTTACACATTAATAACTGTAATGGATAATAATGTAAGGGTGATGCATCTTGTACAAAAAAAATGTTAAAAGTAGATGACTTAGCAGGATAAGTGTAAATATCTCTACACTCAAGAAATTGAGATGCTATTATAAAAGTCTCACCATTGGACTTCTTAATGAAATTTTTTATTTCACATACGGTACCATCTTTTAATAAGCAAAAATTGTTCGGAGGAGATATTTTTAAAGAAAATGATTTAAACAGGACCTCTTGAAATTGTGTTCCATGACACTCTGCCAACATAACTCCATCAACATGCTCTTTCTCTAAATTACCAGCAGTTGACTTTACTTTCGGCATAGAATTGTTAAGTGGCGATAACCTTTTTTCGGTTAGTCTATTGACAATTTGCTGCAGTGGCCTTTCAGGTTTTCTCAATGCACGTTTAATTTCCTTCATGAAGTTTTCAAACTGAAAGGCACTGAAGTCATCCAATGAACCAAAATGTTCTACATCTTTACATAGATGCAGCAAACCATGCACATTGTGAGATATATGTTGTTTACCATAAAGGGGTATGAAGCCTTCAACAAAGCATTTTAACAACGATTCAGCATAGGTTAACATGGTCAAATTCAATTTTGATACCAGTATTTTAATTGCACAATGCAACAGTAGAAAATGCTCATACAGATCGTTGAGTAAAATACTCGACAAAACAACAGGGCCAGTGAATAACAAAAACTGACGAAACTCTGTAGCTTTCCAACGCTCAAATTCTTTCAAAGACCGTGGTTTTCGAGAGAAATCGTCAGTAAAGCAGCTTTTAAGCTGTAATAAATGTTTTGAAACATTTTCTACCTATGTATTACCTAGTCTGAATTTTAAGTCATCCTTCAACCACAGTTTAATTAATTTTTTCATAACCCCTAAACATATTAAATGCATATACTCATAAGGTACATCTGAAACAGGGCAAAAGGTATCGATTTCTAGAAGTACAGACTCACATTTATGGTGTTCATCATTTCTATTCCAATTTCTGAAATGAACATCAGTTCTCTCGGTAAAGTCAACATTAGGGAAACAAATTCTGTTTTTATAAAATATACCTTAGTTTTTTAATGAGTCTTGATACTATAGCACATTTTTTGTTATTGCAGGTTCTAAGTTCCGTTTGCACATGTCGTGCTGGAGGCACACCTTCCTTTTGCAAACACGTGTTTGCCCTTCTGTATTGTATAGCAGATTACAGTGCAAAAGAACGTTACGCCGCTCCAACTGAAAGATTGCAAATGTGGCATCAGCCAAAACCAGTGAAGACAAAACCCCTGATGTCGGACGAGGTTTTCTGTAAAAAACAAAAGGCCATTCAGCTAGAAAATGAAGAGTTCAAGTGGGAAAAATTGGGAGACTTTAGTCTTCCAATTTTCAATGCTTGTAAAGATTCTTTAACAGCAAAGTATGCCTATATGATACCGCTGCCAGCTGCTGTTTGCTCTGAAAAATCGGCAGAGCTGCCTGCAGATTTAGCAGATAATCTCGGTCGGCTAGTTTTCTTTCATAATGAGTATTATCGAAGCATTGAAGATCTCTGAGAGATCGAAAAATCGACCATCTCCCAAGGGAGTTGTAACCTATGGAGAGAACTGAGAAGAGTTCGCATCAATGGGTCCACCATAAAGAGTATTATTACTCGCAGGGCAGATTTTGATGCTTTAGCGAGAAATTTGCGTAATGGTCACAGTACCTACTTGTCACATATTCCTGCAATTCGCTATGGTATCATTAATGAACCATATCGCACGCCTAGAAGAATACTGTCACAACTCAAAAAGTCGAAACTCTGAATGTTCAGAGATGTACCCAGAGCCATGATTTAAAAGTCAAAAAGAAACGTTTATTTTAAAAGCATTATGAAAGCAAATGAGCCGAAATGATCTAACCTAATGTATGATAGACTGCACCATTAGTAATTGCTTTAATATATCAATTTCTTTTCCATGTCTTAAATTTTTCTGTTTTTGAGTTGTGATAGTATTCTTCTAGGCGTGCGATATGTTAGAGAATGGTATCAAAAGCAAAACCCTTCCAGGATTGTAAGAAAGGTTGGACTCGTTATCCATCCCCTGTATCAATTTCTGGCGGCTTCACCAGATGGTCTTGTGAAAGTGGAAGAGGAGTACATGCTCCTGGAATTGAAGTGTGTCCTCAATCCCACACATGTACCGTTGAAAGAACTGTTAGCTGTGAAAACAGACTTTTGCTTGGAGATGAACGTGGATGGTGAACTGTCTTTACGCAAGCGCCACAAATTTTACTACCAGATACAGAGTCAGCTTGCAGCTACAAAACTGACTTCTTGCATTTTTGTCCTGTATTATGATGATGATGATAGTAAAAAGAATGAAGAAAGGTTTTTTGTAGAAAAAGTACATTTTGATAATAACCGTTGGGAGGAATGCTTTGCAAAGGTAAAAGATTTTTTTTCCAATACTTTTTGCTACAAGTAGCAGGGTGTTAAAGATTTTTTCTATATTTTTGTTACCATCTTATATTCCCATAGTTTGTTGTCAACCTTTTTGAAAAATACCATAAAAAAAGCTTTAAATTGTTTGATTCAGACTTTTCCACAGCTTGAGTTTAGATGATAGTACTTTTTTTTTTAAATTACTGTTTGTTTTAATTTCATTGTAAGTGTAGAATAATATTGACAATATTTAAAAGTTGTTAAGAAAGCTTCAGTGATCCATTTTTTTTGGCAAGACTTTTAGTTCCTTGTACAAGTTTTTGTTTATATTTTGCTTCAACAAAATTAACTAAAGCTATTTGCCATTCAGTTTTTGTGTTAGTTTAGGTTCTTGTTTAATATCTACATGTTCAGCTTTAATCTTGTCTTTAAATCAAAAAAAAAAAAAATTGTATATATCATCAAATGTGTTTTTAAATACAAATGATAGACGTTGTATACAGGGTTGTTTGGTTTAAAACACACTGCTTTAAACCTTGGTTTAATCAAAATGTACTTTTTCAACAAAGAAAAACCTTTTTTCATCCTTTTTATGGTTGTGGCCCCCAAATATATTTTTTTTAAAACCATTGGTTTTTTTTGAAAACTTAAATAGTTTTCCCCATTTTTTTTTCCAAAAATTTTACGTATCATTGGAAAGTAAAATCTAATTAATGCAAACTAATTAGCAAAGCTATAGTTACAGATTACATTAAAAATAATAAGTTTGAAAATTTATTAATGTAGGTTTGCTGAGTAGTTTTTATTTTATTTTTGTATTATTCAGTTTATTAATGCAGCTCTTTCTATTAACTATATGAAGGGGAAAAAATACAAGTAGTTTATCGTCTTTTTATATGTATTTTTAATTAATTTACTCTATTCACTACCTTTTGCGATTTAATGTAGCCCAAAAAGTATATGTAAGCCACAACAATTCAGCACCAAATTTTTTGAGTACTTGAAATTTGTAGGGATAAATTATGTATCATTGATGCAGTATGTATAATGTATATAAATGTTCACTCTGGTAAATATTTTAATGACAAGGTAGAAAAAAAAAACTAAAGAAGACTATGAGCACATAGGCATAATTGGCTCAGCAAACTTTGTCATATGTGCTTTTTATGCAGGATACAGTCAGATCAAGAATAAATAATTTAAATTTTTCCTTTATTAATTATTGTAGAAAGCTATTGTGTAATACAGATACTAATTTTATTCCATCATAATTTTATGTATCAATTATATGGAAAAAATTTTTTTTTCATTTTATTTAATTTCTTCCGGCATCCCGGCTTTAAAAAAAGTGGATGAAATGACAACCTGGGTCATAGTTAACCCATGGAATGTATCTTGTCTCTTCCACAGCTTTCAATGAAATTTGTTTATGTATGTGATGAATGGAATTACTGAAAATTTAACTTTATTTTGCATAGAGCGAACACGTAGCTAATAAATATTTCTCGACTAAATATGTGTTGTATTGTGTGTGGTTATATCATTAGAAAACATTCTTATGGATATTTGCCAATCAAACATTGACTTTATTCACATTGAGAAGTTATGTTCCACACCAGAATACATTATTTACTTCATATTGCTTCAAAGTACGAATCACATAAGTCTTCACAGTTCAATTAAATGCTTGCAAACATGTATAAGTAACTGTTAAAACATTGTTAATGAATTTTAAAACAACCAAACTCAAATTAGTTTTCCCCTTTAAATTTAAGGTATCACTATCTAACATAGATATTCAGTATGCCTATAATTACTGATTTCTGCAGGAAAATTATACTAAATTTAATACTTTATCAAAGAAACTACAAAATCATATTCTAATACAAAGATCTATTTAGCCAATCATACTGATTATTATAAGTAAAAAAAATTGACAAACTTATGTACAAAAAATGAACCCATTGTAATGAGTAGTTATGAATTTCAAAAATCCAATGAAAACCCAGCTCATGTTTCTTTTCTGCACAGATCTAGAATTGACCGTACCAGCTTAATCCTAGATATTTTATGCAAACGAAATCGCTACTTTGCATAATCAATGTTGATAAATATAATTTGATTTCATACACATGTGTACATATATGTAATATGAAGGTCTCTTCCTAACCCAGCTATTTTTATTGGTAGGTTATTTTGCGAACAGTGCTGATACTGTAGTAGTATAAATACAGGCTTTGTTAATAATACTTAATTAAAAGGCATGAACATCTAAAATATTAGAAATGTTTTTACAAAAAATTTGTTGGAATGTAGAAGTATATTTGGCACATTCCATAATAACAGGCATATCAATTGTTGCACAAATAAAGTCAAAATATATTAGATCTTTATTTCATTGCATAAGCATGACTGAAAGAAGTTACTTAGGATAACTTCTGTCATCTTGAATTTAAAAGGTAGAAAAGTTTTTGAAAAAGACGTTTTTAGGCTAATTTACATTACTTTTTTGAATAATAAAATAAACATTTCAGAGGATGTTGCGGTTTTCACCACAAATAAGAATAACTCGTTGCAGTGCCAAAAATGTGTCCAAATGTATGTCTGGAAATCTTCAATATTTAATTGTGTTATGTAGAAATAGAATCTATGTGTTTCAAATTTCCTGCATTGAAACAAGGAGTTTTCATAGGGTATCTTATGCAACAGTTGATATGACCCATTTAATAAAATTGTTTCCCCAGGGC